>PVKS010002787.1:0-97218 GCA_004027875.1 Aplodontia rufa
TTCTTCTTCTTCTTCTTCTTCTTCTTCTTCTTCTTCTTCTTCTTCTTCTCCTTCTCCTTCTCCTCCTTCTCCTTCTCCTTCTCCTTCTCCTCCTTCTCCTTCTCCTTCTCCTTCTCCTCCTTCTCCTTCTCCTTCTCCTTCTTCTTACCAGGGATTGAACCCAGGGGTGCTTAACCACTGAGCCACACCTCTAGCCCTTTTTATTTTTTATTTTGAGACAGGGTCTCACAAAGTTGCGGAGGGTGGCTTTGAACCTGTGATCCTCCTTCCTCAGCCTCCTGAGTCGCTGTGTTTACAGGCTTGCACCACTGTGTCTGGCTCACTGTCTAATCATTTATTTGCTTTGTCTCCTTGGTATTCTATGAATTCTCCCAACTTGTGTCTCCATCTGACTTACCCTTTAAACTTCTGCTTAGGTCACTTCTTCCAGGAAGACTTGCCATGGCCCTTTTTTCTTATTCCCAGTTTCTACCAGCCCCTTCTCTACACACCCTCAACAGCTAGTTATGATTTCTCTCATAGATGATGTCATAACTATGCCTTTAGGTGTCTTCCTTCACCAAGAGTTGGTGAGCTCTTTCAAGATAGACTCTAACTGCTTCTTATTGGCTGCATCCCTAATGCCCAGCCAAAGGCCCTACAGAATACAGATGTTCTCTAAAAATGCATAAGCAGAATAAGTGGATCGTGAGATGAATGAATGAATCTCATCCAGGAATATATAAAAAATGTAGGATGGTCCATTTCTAATTTTTTAAATCCTTTTCCATATTTTGCACAGAAACAAGAAAACATGGTGATAAGTAATATACTGTGTGGTGCCTACAGCTAAGAGGATAGATCTTATGTTAAGTGCTGTTATCAAACCAGCTACAATAAAACCCAAACGATAATAAAGAGGGCGGGAGGAAACTTGAAGTGATGACTATTTATGACCTTGATGATAGTGATGGTTCCACGGGGTATATTCTTATCCCCAAACTCATCAAAATGTATCTATTAAATATATACAGCTTTTTATATAAGGTTATAAATGTTAATCATCCCTTGATAAATTGGCTTTTAAAATAAAGGAAGGAGTCATGAAGAAAAAAAATTAAAATATCTCTTCCACTGTATAATTCCTAAACTTACAAGACTTTTTCAATGAACCAGTAATGGCTGCCAAAATGGTCAAACTATTTTTTGAGGTTTTCTGGTAGATTACCGTAGTTCCAGTCTTCTTTAATTTACACCTTAAGGACTGATCCTCATAGCTATTTTACCTGGTTTCCAGACCCTTATACACAAACATTTACTTACTCATCAAATAGTCATTGAACATCTATTCTGTGCCAGACACTGGCCAAAGAGTGGAGTATAGAGTTCTGAGTGTAACACGCCAAAGTGTTAACAGCGTAGGAAGGAAGACAGTCTTTAAATACGTAAACTGTGGGGCTGGAGTGTGGCTCAGCGGTTATGGCACTTGCCCGGCAAGTGCAGGAGTTCAAACCCCAGCACCTGCATACACAAGTGTCAGAGCAATGAAAGCCATGTGAAAAACTCAATAAAAATTGATTCTCTCTCTCTTTCTCTCTCTCTCTCTCTTACTGTCCTCTCTTTAAAAAAAAAATATATATATATATATAAACCAATAAATGGTCCGAGTGAATGAACACACCCTGTTTTTTTCCATTGGAGGAAAATCCAACTGCTTTTATCCTCTGGGGGCAAATTAACTATTTATACAGAAATTAAGACCAGGTATTTAAAAAAATATCATCTGTCTTTTAAATTTCTTTTGTACAAATTTGTTAACCAAAATTCATCAATAAATATTTATAATTGAGACAGCTTAAGAAAAACCCCGTGCTGCGATTCTCTCATGAAAAATTAAATTGAGTTACCCATTTGATTACTTTTGAAAGCTCTGGTTTAAGGTTACAGGAGTCTGACAGAAAAATTGAAGCTATGATTGATTTACATGACACACTTTTAATGGAAAATACTGTAAAACATTGCAAAAGCACTCTGACATCTTTAAAGATGAACTCCAGGGAGAAATGCCAGGTTCGTGGGGTAGGGAAAAGATCTTAGTGAGTAACCTTCACCTCAGTGCTCTCTTCCTGAGATGCCCCCGTTGAGCCATATACTTTCTTTCACCTTCCTAACTAGTACTGCTAGAGTGGCAGAGAAACCATGCAGCAGCACTTCTTATTGTCTACATAACAGGAACGCTAAGCTTTGTAACAGGACTTATATATAAAATGAATTCCAAGTCAGCATACTACATATCAAAGGCACAGGACTGGCAAAATCCTTTTCCTCCATCCTTCCCCGAAACAAACAGTATATGTTAGTCATTTTTGAATCCACACGGCCAGTGTACTAGATGCCATTCCTAGGAATTGCTCAATGAATTAAATGCTAATGCATTATGTCTATCCAGTGGGTTAGTTGTTATTTCTTTCTTTGCTTTGGTTCATCCTTTCCGATTTTTCTATAATGTTGATGTCCTTGTGGCATCATTTAAAAAAACTCATACTCAAGGGAGAAGAAAGGGAGAGGAAAAAGATATTCTGATATTGGGAACATCTTTGGCATCTTCTGAAATTCAACATGCCCCAAACAATTGATGCATTTGTTCCAAGTGGCCAACCAAGACAGAAACAGGTCATATCTATGCACTAGTCTCTCAGATATGTGGCCAACCTGATTATCCCTGTCACGAGTATCAGAATTTTTACTCTAATATCTCTTCATGTAAAATTTGAATTCGTGGGAAAGTAACATGAAGAAAATTAACACCTAATGAACACCTGAGTTTGATGCTTAGGTTTTCCAAAAAGTTTCCTCTATTCTGTGACGGTGCCAATGTGTGATTTGAATATGGAGGGTAGGTGATCTTTAACTTTCTTATAATTTTCATCATTTTAAATAAATTTGAGTAAAACCTATTAGTTTTTTCTGCAAATTCAGCTTCAACAAATCCCTTTACCACTTAGCAAAAACATTGCTATCCCTATGCCCCTCCTAGAAACATGATCTGCAGCTGTCATCATAGGATGATTCCCATTTTATAGATGAGAGTAGATTCAACAACTCACACCAAGCATCATTAGTGAAAGGTGGAACTCTGAAAAGAACATTTGTCTCTGTCATCCCATAGTCTGACCTTTTATCTATAGTGCTTTTTTTTTTGTTTTGCTAGAACTTCATAAAACCGTAAAATCAGGCATAGAATGGCAGAATTCAAAGTTATAGAATTAAGATTACATACACTTTGTTACTTAGAGAACTTCAGAAAAAATGATAAGTATTCCTGTTAAATTCTCCTAACAGGAGCTTTCTATGAATTTTTCCTATCTACCTAAAGACTGGATCCTCCAGAGGATTCACTCAGGAAGAAAGACTAGACTAGAGTTGACACCACACTCAGAGCCCACACTTTGTCTCAGGCTATATCGTTGTTTGTTCCCATTCATCTACCCTAAAAATCATGTAGCCCAGTCCCCACCTCCCCAAAGCCCCAAACCCCTTAAAAGCAGCTCAGAATGCTACTTAAGAGAGAGAGGGACAGAGAGAGAGAGAGAGAGAGAGAGAGAGGGAGAGAGAGAATCAATTTTATTTAGTTTTTCATGTGACTTTCATTGCTCCGACACTTTGTTGTGCATGTGGTGCTGGGGTTCGAACCTGAATCCTCACACAAGCCATGCAAATGCTTTAACCAATGAGCCACCACTCCAGCACCTCAGAATGCTACTTAAGCTTCAACCACCTGGACCTTCCTTCTTTGACTTTCATACTTCGTGTGACTCTTGTACGCATGTAGGCTATAAATTCGCATAACATTTCTCCTGTTCACCTGTATGCTGTCAATTTATTTCTCTGACTCAAATATATCAAACCTCTAGAGGAGAGGTTTTATCATCCCATAACACATGCCTATGTGTACATGACCAATCATAATGTAATGAGTCACATATAGGCTCCAGAACAAATCTCCTGGATTGGAATTCTAAACCTTACTAGGTATACTTTGAAAGTTTACCCAAGTAATGTTTACATATTTTTGAAACTATAGGAATAAGGAAGAAAATTGAAAATTAGCCCCTAAACTTTTAGGAAATATTTTTGTTTCATTGTTTTATTTACTTTGCATTTTACCCTTCCTTCTACTTTATGAAAGCAGTGGTTTTTCCATGTTCCATCTATAATTAAAAATTAAGAAAGTGTGGGGCCATATTTCACATTGATGAAAGGTTATTTTGAAGAACAAGTTTTTGCCTTTCTTTGGTCCCTACTGGAAACTTGTGAAATGAAGTCATTATCAATAGTGAAAAAAGAGATGTCTGTCACTGAATCTGAAACAGTGAGAATTTAATAGCGAATATTGATTAAAATAGATTTTTTGTATGGTTCAAATTTAATTATGTTCTTACTAAAGCAGGCAAATATAGCTAATATGAAACAAAATATGCTATAAATTAAACTGATTGACAGATTTTTATTTTATATTATCTCTTTGGAAGCATTTTTTTGCTTGTGTAAGGGTCATTTATTATTTTATTTAGATATGTGTGTGCTTAATAGCTTTAATTAAAATAATTTAGATTTCATAAAATTCACTTATTTTAAGTGCACATTTCAATGACTTTTAGTGAATTTACAGAACGGTGCAAATACTACCCTGATCTAGTTTTAAAACATTGCCCCAAAAGATCTTTCAAGCTCTATTCCCATTCCTAGCCCCAGTAGAAATTTTAAGGAAAAACGACCCAACTCCCCTTCATTGTTTACTCTTTAATGTACCCAGGTCTTCAGAACAAATAACTAAAAACAACAAATCAAATCAAAACTCATCTCAAATTATCAAGCTGATGCAGTTTGATCCCTCCCCATATTCAGTTATTTGTTTATTTTGCATAAAGCTGGCACTGTTAGGTCTCCAGTACATCAGAAGGAAAGATCTAAAAAGGAGTGGAGCCAGCAAGTTGCTTAGGCAGATTCTACTTATTCCTAACTTAAACAACAATAAAAATGCATTTAAAATATTTCTTTCAACTTACCTGAAATGTAATGGGTTTTCAAAGACATAAATTCACTCTTAAAGACTTTTTAAATCTCATTAATTTTTATTTTAAAATTTTTTCTTAAAATAGAGCATTTTTTCACCATTCTTTCTCAGTTTTCCCAAATGATACAGATTTATTTTGACTAAAATTCTAAATTTTGAAGGATAATGATCTCAATCCAAAGTCATTGACAACAAGGGCCAATTTCCCTGCATAATATACAGCCAGGGCCTCACAGGTAGTTAAGACATGGCCTTTTGAAAGATTCACTCTAGATGTGAAGACATCTGCCTCATCAACCTTGTTGACTTCGCAGAAGGGTTTACTCCTGAGTGGCCACATAGACTTCTAAGTTATTAATTATCTACCTGGAAAAAGTAATGAAGACATAAGGAGTGGGTTATAGGCCTTGTATCAGGAACCATCTCGTATTGTTCCCACCTGCTCACAGGTGCTCTAAATGATTTCATGGGAAGTAAAATCTTTCTATCATGGAAATAACTGTTATCGTATCACTATATGTACATATATGTGTGTGTGTGTGTGTGTGTGTGTGTGCATTAACCAATCCATAACACACAATAAAGACTATATTATAGGGGCAACCTTACAATGATTGAATTAAAAGTATCTTATAGTTGGGAGGAAGAAATTTTAATTGTTCTGTGTGATAGATAGAATGAGAATAATTACTTAACCTTTCTGTAATTAATCAGGAAGTTTTCAAGAGGAAGAGAAATTTTAGAAGTTCATTGTAGGTACTTGATGGGTTCATATATCACAAAAAAACATAAAATGACAACAGATATTTTTGGCAATAGCCAAAGAATAGAAGTTTATTAGCAATTCAATGCTGGAAGGTTTTATAAAATATGATTATTTTCAATTCAATTCCTTTTTATTCACGTCCACAAGTATTATCTGGTAGCCACTGTGCCTGAGCCATAGGCAATACATTAGGCCACATAAACAAATATAAAAGGAGAATTTCAGCTCAGTTATTGCTAGAAAAATATAGTTCTGACCTAAAGCATACCAGTCATAGTATTGTCTGCACATTGTTTGGACCTATACCTATTTTCTCACTGGGATGAGCTATCAAGGCTTCAGATGTAAAGGCTTTCCAGGAATAGCAAAAATAACACAAGTAGCTCTAAATTTCCCTTCACAACTTTGAAGCTCAGCAAGGTAAAATTTTCCCATTTTATTTAACTGTGCTAAGTATGATAAAATGAGTACCCAATCCAAATGCAATTTTTTAATGATCCATACTTAGATCACTGATGGTTCCTCTATCATAGGCTTGAATGTCACAGGACAATGTTGGTATTGAGCAGAAGCTCCAAGTTCAGAACAGAGGAAGGGAAGAAGCTGATAAGGTAGAACAGTTAGAGTTACAGAGGCAACTGAAGGATCTGTAATCATCAGAGCCCTTCATAATTTCTTCCAGGCTGCAACAATATTTTTTTAGGTCACTCTATTTCATTCAGGAAAATCTATTTACTAGTGAATTGCTTGGTTTATTATGAAATTATGAATCTTCTCTTAAAACTACGAATAGTTTTCAAGAGAGTAATAAGGCTAATTATGGGTGTGGGGGTGTAGGTCAGTTACAGAGCACATGCTTCACATGTGCAGGAACTTGGGTTCAATTTAAGGTTATGGAACTTAACTATGGCCACACAGGAAATTACAGGTGTGTGACATGATTATAATTTCACATTCCAAGTTGTAAGCTTTCCATGTAACACATTATTCATTTGGATGAATAGAAATACTAAATGCTTTGGGAGTCTTGGGCATTTCGGGAAACTAAACAAATTTATGTTCCTATTCTCCTCAAAACAAGGATGTTGTGGTGGAGGTTGTTGAGCACCAAAAGGAACAATGGAAGATGAGCTCAGAAAAGAGCAGCAAGCTTAGCAAAGTTGCCTAAACCCGACCCTACACTCACTGTTTCTGCTCCCCCTTCTTATTTCACAGGCATTTCTCTCCCAGAAAACAGAACACTGTTGAGTTATATTGGTAATTCAGTTATAGTCTTCATGGAATCCCTTGGTAACAAAGATAATAGCCCTTGCAACCTAAAGGAAAAGATAAATGAATTAAACAATGAATGAATGGGAAATTTCATGAAACAAAAAGGTGGAAAGCATTGCTTGACTGTAGAGGGCTTAAGGATGAGTGATAGAAATCTAGTGGAAATTCAAATGTGCCATTTTGTAGGAGCTTCTGGGATGTAGTCTAATTTCTATCACTGTGTAGACCAGCTTATCTCTTCCTCACGTTCAGGGTGAACAGATGCATTCTTCACACCCTCCAACCACCCAGCAGCCTTAATTGAACAGGACCTTCCTGAAAGGACCCATTCACGCCCATCTCAATCGTTAGTCCTAATTCCTAGGAGAGAGAATAGGTCTAGCTGTGCTGGCTACTTAGAGTTGATTCATTCCAACTAGACATCCAGACCTTTGTTTAACCAACTATTGCTATAGGGTGGTGGCCACATTCAGGCATCATGGTCATCTCTTGCAAGGGAAGCTTCTTGGGGAAGGGATTGTGACTGGCAAGATACTCCCAAAGTGAGTCCAATCAGTGTTCACAACTGCTTCACTTTGTTTCTTAATTAATAAAAGTTTCTAATAGCCAACTTGCAAATAAAATTTTAAACATAATTTGATCATAAGTAGGAAATTTTCCTACTGATGTAGGAGAAGCAAATACTCTGTCATCTCTCATGATGATGACTTGGTGTGGATAAGAACAAATAGGTTAAAAAAAAAAACAGAGGTCATTATTGCTGTGTGCTTCCAATATTCCAAATGCAATTATCTGTGCAGCTTATAATTATCTGTCACATTTGGTATCTACATTACAGTTGCAAAATATTGATATAGATTTACATATTCAAGGAGAATTCTAAAATGAATATATTTTACATTGAAAATACATTAAAAACTAAATTCTTGTCAAGTGCAGTGGTGCATGCCTGTGAAACCAGCAACTCAGGAGGCTGAGGCAGGAGGATCGCAAGTTTAAAGCCAGCCTCAGCAACTTAGCAAGTCCCTGTCTCAAATAAAAAAGTAAATAAAAATGGCTTAGGATGTGGCTCAATGGTTAAGCAACCCTAGGTTCAATCCCCAATACAAAAAAAAAAAAAATCAAGTAATTCAGTTATATGCCTTCAGAACTATACAGGTAATATAAAATTTTTTCAGATAAACAAGTGATGTTCAATACCACAGAAGCACCAGAAAATAGTACATATATTTTAAAGTAGTGAAAATGGGTAATAAAAAGCAAGATCACCCTACAAATCACACCAAGCATACAAAATATGTAAGTCACATAAAAATGCCCTTATGTGAAATAAATTGATATCAAATGTTTATGAAGGTTAAGGAAGTATAGTATTTAAAAAGTTAACAATTGTGTAATTTATAAACTTAACTATTAGATTTTTGCAAGCTGAAACTCATGTTCTATACATGTCACTGCTATGAATTTTGTTTATAAAAATGTTTTTCAAGTATCATAAATTTTAGGGGTACAATGACTCAAATCATAAATTCTGACATGATAAGTGACCCTATAAAAATGTATATTATATATGCAGTTATATATGTGAAAATATATTACGAGAAAGCTAGCTATCATAAAATTTATTTTGGAAACTTAAATAGGCAAGAATAGAGTTTTTTACAAGACTTCTAGGCATTGGAAAAGAAATTATAAATTGACGGACTTTTTTTTAAAGTAACAAATTGGGACTGAAGCAGTGGCTCAGTGGTTATAGTGCTCACCTGGCATTCACAAGGATGCAGGTTAGAACCCCAACACCATGTACACAACAAAGTTTTGGAGCATCAAAAGCCACATGAAAAACTAAATAAAATTGGTTCTCTCTTTCTCTCCTTCTCTCTAAAAAAGAAAAAAAAAGTAACAAATTAAAATTTCAGAGGGAAATGTCAGAATTAAATCATGGATTTATGCATTGTATATAAAGGGGTAATCCAGGATGGAAGCTATTTCAACATAAAAATGAAAGTAAAAAAACCATACTGCTCATTTAAAAATCAGAACTTGAGGCTGGAGCGATGGCTGGAACTTGTCTGGCATGCAGGAGGATGCAGGTTCAAACCCCAGCACCAGGTATACAACAAAGTGTCAGAGCAACGGAAGCCACATGAAAACTAAATAAAATTAATTCTCTCTCTCCCTCTCTCTCCTTTCTCTCTCACTGTCCCTCTTTCTCTTTAAAAAAAAATTCAGACCCTCATAAATATTTACCTTGTGCTGCAAAAACAAATTCCTCTTTTTTCAGAAGATAGAGCAATTTCATTCTTTAGTTAGTTTCCATTTTCACTAATTTGTTCTTTCTCCGGGTTGAGTGAATATGCCCAAATACTATGCAGAAAATGATTCTTGTTTCAGCTTAATTGGGAACGAGAAATAGAGAACATCTCAAGGGATTTCTAACTGAGCATTGCAGACATGAAATGTGTGGAGTGTTCTCATCGGGTTTGGGATATGAATGTGAATTGTATTTATTCAAATGCCTTTAAATCTCCAAAACCTTCAGGCCAAGCCTTCCATGACTGACTGAACGATGACGTTTTATAACTTAAAAGAAGGGTGAGTGGTCTGTGGCCACATGAAAGTTCTTCCCCTGGAACCTTGAGCTTCCCAATGCCTCCATCCAGAAGACCGGCCATAATGGTTCCAGGTACCCTGCATCCCTGACTCAATCAGGGATGATTATGACTTTTCCACAAAGCTCTGTCATTTTGCATGTTGTCATTAGGACATTAAAGGCAAATCAGCAGAGACACCTACCCAATGGAAGCTGTCAGGAATCCTGAGGCACTTCTGGCATCCTAAGAACTAGTTAATTCCACCCTGTTTCTCTTGATTATAATCTTAGCACAATGAAATATTCCTTTAGTTGCCTTATTTCTTCAATATTCAGTTTGTGCTTCTGCTTCTCTCTCTCTCTCTTTTTTTTTTTTTTTTGTTGGGTTGTTTTCCTACAGTAATATACCTACCTTTTTCTGGTTAATTCCTTGTATTCTTGAAAACTTTGAATTCAGGTTTCAGGTGGATATCATTTTCCTACCTTATCTGTCAACTTTCTCAAATTCACTTCATGGTGCTATCTCTTCCCTGGGTCCATGATTGTTTGATTGCAAACAATTTTATTGGGGTAAAATTACATTTCCTAGAAGGTCCAGATTTTAATAGCACAATTTCATGAGCTACAAATATCTTGATCACTTCTCTAATCAAGATATAGAACATTTCTATGTATCAAAAAAGTTTCTACAAGAACCACTGCCCATTGCCCACCCTCCCTCAAAGTAACCATTTTAAAATTTCTATCACCATAGCTTAGTTCAGCAAAATCTAGCACTTCACACAAGTTCAACTACGTAGTATAAATTCTTGACTCAGGTCAGGATTTTTATTTTATTTTTTATTTTGAGATTGTTGAAAATGTCCAGGTTATGACTTGAATCAGTAGTTCACTCTTTTTATTGTCCAATACTATTCTGTTATATTGATATACCACCTAATTTTTTTTCTTTTTAGTTTTTTGCTTTTTGAGATAAACCTTTTCAAACATTTATGTAAAGGTTTTTCTAGGAATATATGTTTTCATTTTTCTTGGGTCCTATGATTGGATTGTCATCATTGGGTAGCTGGTTCTTATAATTAGCCAGGACACTAAAGTTTTACAAACCAGTTTAACCAGTTTGTTTAAAGTTAAGCTTGCCTGTGATAGCTCTAAGTGCAGATGCTCTGTAAGCATGGCGACCCGTGATTGCCAAGATTCAATCACAATCTTGAAGGGTGATGAATTAACTATGGAAAGCCCCCGCAGAGGTGCCATTTCTGGACACCAGGTGGCATTCACTATAACTATAACAGCTATAGATCCTGTATCTGTTTATTTGAAGATGTCAGTCTCATACTTGTTTTGCCTGCCCTTTGTCAGATTTCCGCATACAGTTGTTCATCTGTGTCCCTGTTGGAGGATAACCTACCTTTTTCCAACTTGAGTCTAGTGATTGAGGAACTGCAAATAGAATGACAACCGATAAACAGGAAAGAAGTTCAAGATTTATTTACTTAGGTGGCACTTAGTGATTCTCAGAAAAGGATTGCTGCCCAACATGAACAGAAGTCAAACTTAAGAAACCAGTTGTTGAAGAAAAAGCTAAAGAGTTTCATTGTAAGATCGGCCAGCAAGGAGGACAGGAGCAAAGTTCAAATCTGCCACTCCAATTGGCTAGTAGTAAGGGAATTCATAGGAAAGGAGAGGGGAGAAGCATCTTGTTGATTGGATTGTGAGAAATGAGTGTTTTAGGGTTTTTCACAGGCGTAGATAGATGATCATCATGCCTCTTTGTGGGCTGCTGCGTGTTTCTTTTTGGAATGAATTATGTTCTGCTGAAGGATTTTGAGCTTGTGATGTCCAAAGGTCATCCTCCAGATAAGTGAGCTTTTCTTCTGTGCATGACCATGCTTGAAAAGCAGGTTTCAAG
Organism: Aplodontia rufa; assembly: GCA_004027875.1. Classification (NCBI taxonomy): domain Eukaryota; kingdom Metazoa; phylum Chordata; class Mammalia; order Rodentia; family Aplodontiidae; genus Aplodontia; species Aplodontia rufa. Next base: position 11,600 of record PVKS010002787.1, read on the forward strand.
CAGACCCTAAGTGGATTCTAGAGGCTTTTCCTGACACAATTTGTGCCCTTCATTCTTTAAGTAATTTAATTAAGGGCGTGTCCAGTCCTTAGCTGTTTTCCTCAGGGATGAGTAACTCCCTCGATAGTCAGATAAAAAAAAATTTATAAACCAAACTTAACAAAAGTGAGTGGGCGGAAGTTGGGGCTTCACTGGGAAGGTATGGAAGATTCCACTTGGTTTTTGATGCTTGCAATGGGTAGTCTGTCTCCACCACAGCTGAACTGGTGGGAAACTCCTTCAGGGTGGGGTGAACAGGAGCTGTATTTTCTGGAGTCTGTTTAGTCAGGTAAAGGAAGTCCAGATAAGATTTATTTCAGCATTTTCTTCAGATTGCACATTTTCAGATTAAAATAATCTTCATACCAACTTGGGCAGCACAAGTTAGTCTCTGTAATCCCACAGTTAGATTTACAAAATGCAAGTCAATCATACTAGGATCCAGCATTTGACAACTGCTACATAACTTCTACTGGAGAAGTTTCAACTTTTATCCTTTGAAGGTTCCTCCTTAACTAAGACTTTTGCCAGTCTCTCTGCCTGTAACTGCACCTTTAACAGTAACTCTATCCTCATATTCTCCTCTTTTTAAGGTTATAGATTGTAGGAGCTATTCTTATTAGACGGCTCACCTGCTAGTCTTAGCATGTAGAAGTCCTGCTCCCTGGAATTTCCCCCTTTCCTCAGAAGACAGATAGATTCTACTCTTCCTTTAAGAGTCAATTCATTTGTTGCTTCCCTTGGGAAAACTTTCCAGATTTTCTTTTCCATATTTAGATACTTCTTTCTCGTGGCTGTCATTGCAGCCCACCTTCCTTGCCTTGATGGTCACATGATATCACTTGATCAGTTTTCACCTTTGCCTTGCAAAAAGTGATTGCCCACTAAGCAGTGGTTGAATGAATGAGTAAATGAATGATTGGAGTCCAATAAAGTCTATTGCTCCACTTCGGTGGGGTGGGGGAAGATTCCAGGAGCAGACGTCATGATGAGGGACAATAATGTACGCTGTAAGTAGAGAATGTCTACCTACATGGAAACCCAGGAGGCTTATTATGAAAGTGCCTTAAATGTGTACACCACATTTCTACAGGTCTTTTCATTTTTATTTTGAGCCTCAGAATAACCAATAATAGAAGGTATCCATAATAGATTTCCATTTCATATTGCTCCATGAGAAAATGAGCATATAAAGGTAGACCTGGCTCATAGCAGAGAGAGAGTAAGAACCAGTGCCTAGAAATAATAATGCATATTTTACTTTTTCCTGATTTTATTTGCTCTTCCTTTTAAACTTTGCATATTTCCCTTCCCACAACACACATACAAACACACAACAAACAGAATGAGAAAGTTCCTTAGAAGTCATGTAATCTGCCCTCTGTTGATAAAAGGCAGTGATTTATTTTCCTACCATAAGACAGATATCATCAACATCAACTCATTTAAGCTGAACAGTTGGTCTCCTGGCCACTGGCGGTACCTCTCCAGTGGCAGGTAACAGCTCTTTTGTCTCCCACAAGCTATAAATTCCTTGCTATGTGGCATCCTCCTCCATTCAGTTGGTGTTGAAAAGAAGGGAATCTCTTCCCTCCTTCTCTCCCCCATGAATGCAGGGTAGAGGAGAAAAAGTGCTGCAGAGTTTTACAGCCCCACCTGTCCCTCCCACCCTGAGTGAGCTCTTACGGACACCTTTGACCAGAGGAGTGCAGACCAAGAGGCAGGCTCACCTGCCCTTCGTGCCTTCAGTGTCTAGAGAACCTGGGAACAAGCGTGAACCCACACACCATCCAACCCAACGTTCATCTGCAGTTGACCAGTCTCAGGGGAGGAGCAATGGATCCACCTTCTCCCCTGGAGCCCTATCACTTCCTCACTCAAATTCAAGTACCTTTCCTACATTAGAGATGTTTTCCAGAGTGGTCAGTTCTGTTTCGTTAAATTTTAGATTTTGCTGTGCGTTGTGTTCCCTCACCCACTGTCATGATGATTCCAGCACTGATAAACAGAGTCTAGCAGCCCCGTAGAAAACTGCAGCCCAGCATAAGTCAAAGGAATGGTCACCAGTGGACAGGGAGAGTCTCACAAAGGAAGGAATAGCCAAAATTAAAGGTTTTGTTTTTGTTTTTTAAGAGAGAAGGACAGTGAGAGAGAGGGAGAGACAGAGAGAATGAATTTTTATTTTTTTCACATGGCTTTCATTGCTCTGACACTTAGTTGTGTATGTGGGTGCTGGGGTTTGAACTCGTGTACTTGTGGGCAAGCGCTGCAAACGCTGTAACCACAGAGCCACTGCTTCAGCCCCAAAATTAAAGTCTTGAAGAGTAAATGTATATGAGTGAAAAAAACAACCCAATATAACAAGGCAAGATTGTGCTCAAAATCCACTGGTAGATTTCATGGCCACCCATGATGAAGTTATGATCACCATGAAGAAGTGTCACTCGCTAGTTGGTGATAGCATGTATTTGCTTTGTGTATTTTATTTCTGCTCTTCAAGTTTTCCTCAAGTCTGCTCTGCTGAAACTGTTTTGGTGCACTTAATATACAATGTCTATTAATATCAAGCAGATTTTTTATAACATGATAGCAATTGCAAGTATTCCTTATTGTTTATGGGCATCTGGCTTTCTTAACACCAAGGAGAATTTATAGAATTTGAAAATGAAACAAGCTTGCTTGTAATATTTTTAAAAATGTAATATTCATACTTATTGTTCATCCTACAGTTGAGTGAGAAAAAGAATAAAATGAAGAAGTTTTTTTCTGCAGAGCACGGTGGTGCCTGTTTATAATCCCAGCAACTCAGAAGGCTGAGGCAGGAGGATTACAAGTTCAAGGCCAGCCTCAGCAACTTGGCGAGGCCCTAAACAACTTAGGCCCTGTCTCAAAATAAATTTTTAAAAAGGGGTATAGTTGTGAGTCAGTGGTTAAGTGCCCCTGGATTCACACCCCAGTACCAAAAAAAAAAAAAGTTATTTTCTAATAAATGCTATCTTTCTATCACGAAAACAATTTAAGAATTTTTTTGTATGAAATTTAAATGCATTATTTTAAAATTACAATTATGCAATCATATTTATTGTATAAATTAGTGGGTTTCACTATGACATTTCCATGCATGCATACTTTGTGGTCTGATATATTTCCAGTTTCCATATGTGAGAGGAAAATATCTGACACCTACTTTTTCTGTCTAGCTAATGTCACTTAACATGATAACCTCCTGTTCCACCCATTTTCCTGTAAATGACTTTATTTCATTCTCTTGTGTACGTTTCCATAGGGTTCTTTTTTCTTTTTTAATCCATTCCTCTGTTGATGGTACCTAGCCAGGCTCCTTATCTTGGCTGTTGTGACTAGAGCCACAACAACCATAGGTATGCAGGAGTATCTTTTGTATTCTGACTTCCTTTCCTTTGGCTATATACCCAGGAATGGTATAGCAGGAACAATCAAAAGGTATATATGATTTTAGCTTTTTGAGGGACGGTCATACTGTTTTCCATAGTGGCTATGCTAATTTACATTTCCACCAACAGTGTATAACAATATTTTTCCCACATCCTCTCTAGCATTTTTTTTTAAATCGAGAAGGACAGTGAGAGAGAGACAGAGAGAGTCAATTTTTATTGAGTTTTTCACATGGGTTTTGTTGCTCTGACACTTAGTTGCGTACGTGGGTGCTGGGGTTTGAACCTGTGTACTTGCACATGCTGGGCAAGCGCCGCAAGCGCCGTAACCACCAAGCCACCACTCCAGCCCCCTTTCTAGCATATTTTTTTTTTTAAGAGAGAGAGGGATAGCGTGAGAGAGAGAGAGAGAGAACCAATTATATTCAGTTTTTCATGTGGCCTTTGTTGCTCCAACACTCCCATGTGTACATGGTGCTGGGGTGTGAACCAGTGACGTCACACATGCCCGGCAAGCACCACAACCACTGAGCCACCCCTCCAGCTCCCCACCCTTTTTTTTCCATGATAGCCATTCTGACTGGGGTGAGGTGGAATCTCAAAGTAGTTTTGATTTGTACTTTCCTGATAGCTAAAAATGTTGAGCATTTTTTCATATATTTATGAGCCATTGGTACTTCTTTTGAGAAATGTCTGTTCAGATCATTTGCCCATTTATTGATTGCATTAGTTGTTTTTTAATTGTTAAATATTTTGAGTTCTTTATATATTCTGGATGTCAATTCTGTGGCTGGTGAATATCTGGCAGATTTTCTCACATTCTCTAGGTTCTCTTTTTAATCTGCTGATTGTTTGCTGTGCAGAAACTTTTTAATTGAGTAACCCTATTTGCCAATTCTTGTTTTTATTTCCTAAGCTATTGGAGTCCTACTCAGGAAATTATTGCCTGTGCAAATATCTTTTTTTTTTTAATTAAGAGAGAGGGATGGTGAGAGAAAGAGAGAATCAATTTTAGTTAGTATTTCACATGGCCCCTGTTGTTCCGACACTTCGTTGTGTTCATGGTGCTGGGTTCAAACCCGCATCCTCATGCATGGCAGTCGTAACCACTGAGCCACCACTCCATCCTGCCAGTGCCAATATATTGAAGTGTTTTTTTTTCCCTGTTTTCCTCTAGAAATTATAAAGTTTCAGGTCTTACAGTAGGTCTTTGATCCATTTTGAGTGGATTTTTGTATACAGTGAGAGACAGCAATCTAGTTTCAATCTTGTACGTGTGGTTACCTAGTTTTCCCAGTATGATTTGTTGAGATGCATTTTTTTTTCTCCAAGGTATGCTTTTGTAACCTTTGTCAAAACACAGATGACCACAGAGGAGTGGGTTTATTTCTGGGTCCTCTGCTTTAGTTCATTGGTCTATGTGCCTGGTTTTATAAATGCTTTCTTTTTAAATTTAAAGATCTAGGTGTGTTTTTTTTATTATTATTATTTTCAGGACAAAACAAAAGCTTCCAATGCTTCTTATATAAGAAATTTACAATTCTATGCTTTCTAAAATAGAAGCATTTCATCTGGTAAGAGGTTTGAAAGAAAGAGTGGGAAGAATACGGAGCCAAGTTGTAGACAATTTTATCATTTGAAAGAAGCTTAATTATTTACTATAGACTTCGGTCCTATTAATTCGAGTCTCTCATTTTTTAATGTAAGTTTAATGCAATAAGCATCGGTTCCTGCAATGTAACATCAAAGTTAATAAAAACAATAAAAGCTGGATTTGTCTTTTAGACTTAAAAAAAAAACCCCACCAAATTTATACAGAGAAAGTGGTATACAGAGATGACACAGCTACACTTCTGTTAGAAATAACACAGTTGAATTTCACTGGACCAGCTCAAGTTGTCATATCATGTTGCTGTCGTTTCTTATGAAATAAATAGCTTTGCTTATCATGGTCCAATGTGACATGGCAGTGCAAAAATCCTGTTCCATATTGTGGCAACAGGGAGGAGAGTAGGTGTCACTACCCCATAAAACCTGCAAAATCCTCTGGAATTCCTATTTATTAAAGCCAACATTCTTTGCACCTTGCTCACCAGCCACTCCACATCTTCACTGTTAAGCAATAGGAGTGACCATCCAGAAAAAATAAAGGTCTTTTTAAAGAAACACTGGAATACAAATTGATTTCACCAAGGGCACCACAAATGCACTGTGTCATATGCACTTACTTACAACCAATTAAACTGCACTTTCACCACGGCTAAAATACAGTTTTTCAAAATAGCTCTGTTCCTTTATATATAAAAGTACAATGTCTAAATCTTGCAATGCCCGTTCATAATAATAATTCCATTTACCTGTCTCTCTACCTCCTCTTGATTTTTCTCATTTTCTTCCCAGCATCTTCTGGTTTTTCTTTTGTATTTTGTATTATAGAACCTTACAGTGAGGGCACGATAATAAAGAAAAATAAAACTAATGAGGGAAAATGACAATTAAGTAGTCCATGTCGCATTTCTGCATGAAACAATGCAGGCAAGTTTCAACATTGGACATATTTGTAGGAAAAGCCTTTGTTGTTCTAAAGTATATTTTATGCTGATTAACTATTGAACCTGGGGCACCCTCACACTGGTTTCCATAATATAGTTCTATTCTATATCCTGAGATGATGATAAAAGTAAAGTCAAAATCAGAGTTAAATGATAATGGGTATACTTTTTACCTACTGAAAAGTGTAAAATTTTATTTACTTCTTTGTAGACTCTAAATAAATTGTCATTTTACTTCTTTATTGTGTATTATGAATAAACATAGATATTATCTCTGTGTATAAATATATATGATACCTTGGGGAGGAAGGACTGTAAGACAAAATGCTATAAGTTTTGGGGTTATACTCACAGCATACTTTCCCTACATAAATCTCAAAAGACCTTTAAAAAAGTTAATTATCAAAACATGCCAACTGATCACTTGGTACTTGCCCTATTTTAGAGATTTGCGACTTATACTAGAGGAAAGAAATGTGGTTTGCACGTATTAGCACAACAACTAGAAGAGCTGGGCCTGCCTAGGGTCCATTTCCTCTTGCTAATGGCAAGCCAATTTTTTGTTACCCCACCCCTACCCCTTGAACTTATTCTTCATGGGTCTTGAAAGTCGAGTGAGCTTATAGTTACATCAATTAAAACCAAGACTTTGTAGAATTACTATCTTGGGCAGAGTGTCACTAGAGTAGAAATCATCTAGAATTCACTCCTTTTGATCACAGAGTCCTGGAAATATTGCTCACTAGTTTCTGTAAGCCAGATTCCCACATCTACCAAGGGATCTGACTTTCCAGGGCTTGATGACTACGCTTTTCCTCCAGTTCCACATAATTCACTAAACACTTCCAATAAATTTTGTTTTATTCTTTTTGCTTGAATTAGTAGGAATACCATTCTGTTTCATGTTCCCAGTGAACCTTAACTGAAACAGTTAACAATAGTTTCTACTCTAAGTACAAGCTGTTGGGCTGCTTGTGAAAATTGACCATTTACAATAAGAAGAATAAATTTTCAGAAGTATAGCTGTGATATAATTTTTGAAAGTCTCAGTCAAAAGTTAAGAATTCTCCTTCTGATTTTGTCTTATTTCTGGACCTTTCTCAAGTCAGTTAGTATCTATGAGCACCCACTTTGTCATTTGTAAAAAGGGAACATATTTCCTATTTAATTATGTTGAGGCTTAATTAAAATATGATTTCTTTGAAAATCCTTTTTAAAGTTGTAAAGTATCATCTAGATGTTAGCTGTTGCTACGAACTCTTTCGTGTATCTCTGGTCAACTGATTTTGACAAGGGTTCCAAAACCATTTAATGGGGAAAGAATATCCTTTGCAACAAATGATGCTGGGACAAGTGGTTAGCTAAATCCAAAAGAATAAATATTGACCCTTACCTCACATCATATACAAACATTAATGCAAATGTATCAAAAACTTAAATGTAAAGGCAAACAATATAGAAGTCTTAGAAGGAAACATAAGGGTAAATGTTTGTGACTTCAAAATTGTTAAGGGGTTCTTAAAACACAGAAGCATAAGCATCAGAAGAGATTAACTTCATCAAAATTTGAAAATTTTTGTACTTCAAAGAACATAAGAAAGAAAGTGAGAAGATAATATGTAAAACGAAAGGAAATCTTTACAAATTCTACATCTGGTAAAGGACTGATTTCTAGAATACCTAAGGAACTCTTACAACTCAATAATAAGAAAAATATCCTAATTACAACTTGGGCAAAGGATCTAAATTGTTATCTCTATAGAGAAGTTATATGAATAGTCAATAATCACATGAAATGATGTCATTATTTGTCATCAGTGTAGTGCAACTCAAAACAGTAAGATCACCTATCACACTCACTAGGACGACTAGAATCAAAAAGTCAGATACAAATAAGTGTTCTCTTAGAGCTGGAGAAATTGGAACACCCATAAATGGCTGGTGGAGACATCAAATGGTGTATCCACTTTGGCAATAGTCTAGCAGTTTTTCAAATGTTTAATATTGAGTTACCACATGATTCAGCAATTCCATTTTTAAGTATATACCCAAGGTAAATAAAAACAAGCAACCAGGCAAAAACTTGTACACACATGTTACAGCACCCTTATTCATATTAACCAAAAGATAAAAAAGCCCAAATGTCCACCAACTGATGAAAAAAGAAAAAGTAATATATCCAAATGATGGAATATTATATGCCTATAAAAAGGGATGATGGATGTATTGACACATGCTATAACAGATGAGCCTTGAATACATTAGTTGTTGCTTAGGATTAAGAGAGATGGGAGGATGAAGGAGATGTCATAACCAGAAGGAATGGGGTCTGAGGTGATGAGAATGCTTAAAAATTATCTATGGTCGTGAGTTCACATACCTGTGAATATATTAAAAATAATTGGATTATGGCTTTAAATTGTATCACATGCAAATAAAATTTCAAACAAGCTTTTACATTTTTTTAAAAAACCAACCATTAAGAAAAGAAATTGTATATCTCCAGGTAGAAATAGCCAATAAAATAAATTACTTTTGGTGAAATAATTATATATGTATAATGTTAAGTGTCAGTGCATACTCATTTTTATTTATGTATTTATAAGGCTTTTTGTGTCCCATATTGGTTGGTAAATCCTATAGCTTATGTGTAGGACTCTACAGTAGATCCTGTGCTCTGTATCTCTAACTTTTGTATTGAGCATAAGAGTCTATTAAGATAGATGCAGGGGCTGGAGCGGTGGCTCGGCGGTTATGGCGCTTGCCTGGCATGTGCAAGTACACGGGTTTAAACCCCAGCACCCACGTGAAAACGCAATAAATTGATTCTCTCTGTCTCTCTCTCTCTCACTGTCCTTCTCTCTTTTAAAAAAAAAAAAGTATAGGTGCAGAACCATACTTTTTTAGTATTATATAAGTCTTCCTCAGGGTGAACTGGTGAACGTGGAGGAAGTTAACTTCTCACTTCTCTATTGCGGATTTTTACTTCTCACTACCATTTCCTTCAGTACTGAATAATTCTCAGGTTTTCTCAAAGAACTTTTCCTGTAACTGCATCATAGTGTATATTGCATCCTGACTCATTTATTTTCAAATGCTTGTTACCTCCATTAGACTATACCATGGGATTAGAGACTGTGTGTTGTTTATTCTTATTTCTCTACAGTGATAGACCTTCACTAAATTCTGCACAAATGATGGAAATTTTACATTTGCATGCTTTGAAAGGTTTTTTAAAAATTAAAACGTGAGACTATAGAAATCCAAATTTGAAGGAAATCTTGAAAATATTTGGTTTATTGTCTCAAAACTGTAAGAAATCTTTTGATAAGTTTCCTGAATAATGCTTTATTCAAGCCACTATTTTAACCTTTCTAATGCCATGGAATCCTCTACCTCACAAAGGAGCTCATTACATTTTCAACTAGCTTTCACTGTTGAAAGGTTCATCATAAATGTTAGACCTAACCTTGTAACTTCCACCCTTTGGTTGGTCTAAGATGTGTCACGTATGGCTATACAACATTATCCAATTCTTCTTCCATGACAGCATATTAATTATTTAAAGAGACTATCATAATTTTCCTTGTCTTCTCTGTGCCAAGCTTCTAACTTAATTCAAATGTTTCTCATAGATGTGGGTTTTGGACCTTTCACCATGTAGATTCAGCTCCTCTGGACACCACCAGGTTTTCAATATCCTTCTCAAGTTATGCTTCCCAGAAATAAAGCCCACGACATGTGACCAATGTCAAATACACAGATACCTTTTCCGTCCTTAATCTACACCTGGGCTTTTGTTAAAGGTTCTAAAACTGCTTGAGTTATTTTAAGTTACATCACACAACAATCTTCTACTAAGGTTGCCATAAATTGAACCCTTTGACAATTTTTTTTCTTGTAAGAATCCTGTGAAGTCAGATGTCCTTAGTTCCTAAACTTGCAATTAATCTTTTCACCCTTCATTTAAGACTCTGTATTGATTTTTGCGATAAGCAAAATACCAGCCGGTTAGCAGATGTCCATACCTCTCTCTCACAGCACTTATCACGGAAGTAATATTGTGTTCATTATGCAATTCTTGGACAGCAGTCCCATATATGTTTGGCATACAGTAGTTGATCAAGAACACTATTCATTTCCATAACTCTTTGACTGCTTGTCATGATGCAAAAGCAACAGTAAATTTGGAGAATTAGTATGGTTTCATTATCAGCCAATATAGCCAAAACTGTTAACCGAGTGACCTCATGGTGAGCATGTTTGAAATAATCTTCCCAATAAAGCGCCAGCGCATTAAAACCCAAATTAGTGCCAAATTTCAAAATATGTCCCATCTTTGTGTCAAATGGCTAATAATTCCATAACCTGAAAAATGATTTTTGGTGAGTATGGTGGCTATTCACATACCTGGTGTCTACAACACTGATTTCTAATTAGTAGGTTCAGGCATGGCTACTGTATAAGATTCCAAGAAGAAAGAGTGATGTATATTTTCTGGTTCCACTAGCTCATAACAGTGTTTGAGTAGGTACAGTTTATAAGATATATAATTCATTCTTGTGGCCTTGACTCAATAAAGGTAAATCCAAAGACAATAGAAGAAAAGCATTTTTTAGGAGCACAAAGATGACTTATAAGTAAATCACAGGTAGTATTGGAAGAAACAAGCTTCTCTACAGCCCAAAATTCCTAATTAGGTTCAAACTGTTTCAATTTTGTAGTATGCCAGGGCTGAAGATTATCTTTTCTATCATACACCACCTTTAACACATTATTTCATAAACTAGACTTGAAATTACAAATGATTTTAGAATTTGGAAAGCTTTTTTTCGTCTTTTGATCGCCTCATCTTTGTGGACGAATAGGCAGACAAACGTCCCATTCTTTAATAACATAATATTCGGTACTTCTCGGAAAGAGGTCACAATAGAGAGGAGTGTTTATGAGTCAGAGGAACATGTGCTACTGTCAACTTGAATAAGAGGCATCAGATATTTCTGGTGATGAAAACCTTTCAGTGAGGTGAAGCAGGCCACGTTCCATTCCTTTTATTTTCAGAGATGAGATGGATTTGAAAACCATAACCTGGCTTCTTGATGCAAGGACTCGCCACATGAGATAATCTCCAGCACATTACTATTGGCAAGCAGATCTTTCACCCTTTTGTCTCCATGCATTACAGAAAACGTTAAATCAGTTTGGTGTCCATGTAAACTTTGATCCTAGGAATAGCCTAGGGTACCATCATTATCTTCCCGAGGACCATGTGTAGGCCTTCAGTAGGTAGTACTAATTTAATCTCTTTGCTAGAGGAAAAAGTAGCTGATTTTCTAGATCAATATTTGATTGAATATGTTTGAAATGTTGGCAGATAAAGGCCCTTTTTCTGGTCCAAAGACTTTTTGAACCACAGAGGTATAGCGTTCTAGCTCCCCTGGGATTTGAGTGGAAGGAGGTCTCAAAGATCTGTAAGAAGCCTTCCTGCCTTTCCTTGTGTTCTTCCAGCAAGACTCTCTAAAGGTTGAGATGAGAAAAAGATAAGATCAAGAACTGGAATGTCTTTATATCCATTTTTTTTAATCTTTCCTGGGGCTTCTCTTAACTAAAAATAATCGTTTATACCACTAGTTTACAAAAACCTCCTATAATAGGATGGTAGAAAGAAAGCCCATCTGATCAGCTCTAAGGAAATAACCCAGGGACTTTGGCAAATAATTTGAGATCCCAGAATCTACCATTTCACCACTAATTAAACAAGAATATTGCTATATTACCAAAACACAGATGAATAGAAATTAAAACACTGAAGTATTAGACAGTTTAGAACTTTAGTTGGCTACTTAGATTGATAAATAAAAGAATTTGTTCACATGTTGTATTGATTCTGTAAGGATATTTACAAAGGAAAGATGGAAATTGGGGGAAAAATCACATTTGAATAATATTTGACCATACGAACAAAAAATCAATTTCAGGAGAACATGTGTCTCTGTAATCAGTATTTTCTTCTTTTTAAAAAGTTTTGCTTAATAGCTGTTCCCCAAAATAAAACATAAAAAAAGCAAAATCAGCTTACACTTGACTGAAAGATATTATTCAGTATAAACAATGCCAGTTATACTATCTTCTAAGTCTATATATAAAATCTGAGGGAAGATTGGAGGGGGGAGAATTGTTTCCTTTAGTTCTCTCCTTTGCAGCAGAAATGCACATGCATTCCCTCGGAACAAAGAAAGGGATACTCACAAGTTCCCTCTCCTTTCTTTCCTATCATTGAACTTTTGTTTGGCTAAAGGAGAAATTTGTTACTGATTTTGAACACACAAGTACATTTTATAAAGGTAGCCACTACACGCACAGGCAAGTACAACTCCTTGAACATGCAGGCTTCAAAGGACTTACTTTCCACAGGTTAAACCAAATTGATTCTCATATTTTGAAATGGGAGTATAACAATCATTTAATCTTTTTCCCCCCAACAATTCCTTATAGCTTTGATCTATTTTGGTAAAATTGTCTAGTCCAAGTAATGATATTCCCAAAATAAATTGAACAACTATTCGGGCATGTTATCATATTTCTTCCTTAAAATGGGAAATAAGTAGTCTGTGGAAAAAGGACTTAGTTTTCGGTACATTTTATTTTATAACACCTTGCTCACTGCTAGGCATGGAATAGATATGCAGTAAATACTTAAGTCAATTATGAGAATAAATTGAATTTTCAAGTTCTCCTTTTAAGGAAGAGTCATAATTTGACTTGAATAACTTTCTCACCACAATTACATTATGAAATACACAACACTAATGTCATCAGAATATTTCTTCACAGTGCTTATACATCAATTGAACATAACATATAAGCTACTGCTATAGGCAGAAAGATCTTAAATGCAAACTCGGATTGCCCCTGAATCTTTGATTTAGAATCCTTGCTTGAGGGTCTTCTTGAAACCAAAATGTCCCTCATCAACCAGGCAGCTCTGATTGTTAGTCCTTGAGAAAGTTCCCTTTTATTTCATGGCCTGGGAAAAAAAATAGTTAGATAAGTTATTGGATGTGAAAATTTAAAGTGATGCCAGAAAGAAAAAAAAAATATTTCCTATACCTTTCCTTAGTAGTATTTTCAATAAAAATGTGACTCTACATTTTTCTTTAAACTTCATGTTTTTAAGAACTAATTTTCATATCTCTCATTATTATTACTGCAAAAGAATTTCTTTAATATGCTAAGATTTAAGGTTTTAAATTTCCTGATAATTTCACTAAATAAAATGATGGACACTGGGCTAATACACAGCATTGGTAGTTTTAAAATTTTATGTGAAAATTCTGTCTAAATCTATAATGTACAGATATTGGTTACCCAGATTCCCTATCCTTTCAGAAAGTAGAAATGGGGATGGGATATGATTTTCTTGACATAATCTATGTTTTTTTAAGGAAAATTAACCCCATTCCCAGTTCCAGAAGGGTCCCATTGAGTTACCTGAGAACTTCCATGAATTGGAGATGAAGCATGGAACCCCACTAAAGGTGGAGGCCATTATCTCACCACATGCAGAAGCAGCCTTGGGGAGAGGCATTTACTATCACTCAGAGAACCACCTAAGGAGGTGGTAAACTGAACCCTTGAGGCACATGGAAGTCTGAATCAAGTAGCTCTGAGATTTTCCTTACCTTTTGATTTCCCTTCCTTGAACGATCAATCCACTTTCTGCTATTGCTGTCCTTGAATTGGGTGGGTTTTCTAGTATTTGCAGCATCACAGTTGCTAATTGATATTCTAATTTCCCATTTTTTAAATTGATACCTTTCCCTATTTTATCTTTGCCACAAGGGATGTAGATTATTTGTGGCAAATCATATGTCTCCTTATGACATCGTAACTGTGCCAAAATTCCACTATATGAATATTTAAATTCCAAATTCATTTTTTCAATTATGTTTGCATTACTTCTAACACCACAGCCAATGTGGAAACCAAATTTTAAAAATACCTGCTTTGGGCCTGCCTATCTCCTAAGCAGCTCCAAACCTGAGGATAGAAAGATACCATGAACAATAGAATCCTGTTACAGAAACCCATTAATGAGAGCAGTGTGTTTTATCTATACCATGCCCACTCTGGCGTGGTAAAGATCCTTTTACTTAAGCAGAGTGTGAACAAAGTAATATTATGTGAACACTATTCTGAAATAATGACGTCAGTATAATTGCATTAAAGTGAATTTGAAAATACACACATATGACATTAGGTAAAGTGGCATAATGCTGAATATCCCTAATTAAATAATTCTATTACACATAGCATCTGAACAATATCTACATTCTCATGAATCAAGGTAACGTTTTCCCCAAGAAACAAAGTGATTTTTACACGTATTTTTAAGTTTCTCAACATATTAAACATTTAATTTATTTGTGTTGATCACTTTGCAAATGACTTTAAAAGTAGAGACAAATTTTACGATTCAATTAATGTATATCTGGAAGCTCTAGGATACACTTAGTATAATTACATTTATTTTGATTATTTGGTTAGCATGTTCTCCTCATTTACCCTTACTATAAGGAATAGGATATGGCCAATTACGTGACTTCTAATTACAACAAAGATAGCGCAATCAAAATCTGCTATTTTTCCTTTCTCTTATATTGTTACCTATATAGCACTTTTTGATGATGAGAACTGGAAGCTCTTAAAGTAGTACAAAGATAAACCACAGTGGGTAGCATGAATTTGCTCCTAACATTTGTGATAAAGAAATAAACACAGGTGGCTGGAACAGTGGCTCAGCAGTTGGAGCGCTTGCCTGGCATGCATGAGGATCCAGGTTCAATCCCCAGCACCTCATACACAAGTAAGTGTCAGAGAAACAAAGGCCAGATAAAAAAATACATAAAATTGATTCTCTCTTTCTCTCTCTCTTCCTCTCTCCTAAAATAAAAAAAGATAATAAATGGTAAATTTGAACAATCTCTGATATATATATGTACATACATATAGATAGATCTATATATGTATACATGCATGCACATGTAAATATACATACATGTATGTATACACATGAGTATATAAAAATTATTCTATATAAATATAAGATATAAAGTATTCTGAACAATTTAAAATAGCTTAAAATAAATCATATTATGGAGATTCATATACTGGAATTATTACAATAGCTAGATAAATAATCCTTCCGAGGGGAGAAAGTTATGATTCAACATTGTGGGTGCCTTTCAAAGCTGATAACTGAGAGTAGTGGTGATTCCCCACTTATCAGAACAGAAAATTCCTAGGAGCCACAGGAAATAAAGATGTGGCTCTGTGTCAGCAGGGAGATAAGCCTAGGACCCGTGCAGCAGAGTTGGCTTAGAATTGTGCCCAATGTATTAAACCCTGTGCAATGTGTCTCCCTCCTTACTCTGTAAAGCCCTGCAACTCAGGAGACCAATGTTACAGACAGAGCACCACTGCCCAGAATGCAGGAAGCAGCCATTTCTGTTCCTTATCTTGGGGTGATGCTTACAATCAAGGTAGGATGGCACCATCTCTATCACTAAGTGGGCATTCAGGAAAAGCTTTCAAATCAATAAGAATGTAGATATTGAAGTTAGTTAATACAAGAAAAAACAGAGGTGATATTTATTGTCTTAGGAAATCTATTAGAAAGTGTCACATTTTATGCCAACACTTTAAATCAACACTTTCACTTATAGCATATTGCTGAAGGATTTTTTTTCCCCAAAATCTACATATTGGGGAATTTATTAGATAATATCTTGCTATGTCTTCATAAATATAAGCTATTGTATAAGCTTAAAGAAGCAGAGGATATGAATTATGTAGTTCTTGGCCATTATCTACACAGGATAGTATAGCCTGGGCACAGCTGTAATGAGGAGAGCATGAGTGATAGGTCCTGGTTTCCAGTCCTGGCTGCTGTCAAGAACTGTACTGGTTTGGGAAAGCCAGAGTTAGTGTGAGCCACAATTCCCTCAAATATGAAATGAAAATGAGGAATTCAGGGTAGATGATCTCTAAGATCTCTCAAAAGATCCCATGATTTACACATTTCTGGTAGATTTCCTGAAACAAAAGGCATCACCTCTATTTTTTCTTAGTGCAATCTAACTTTAGTGGTCATGTTACTATTCATTATTATATATAAACTGATTTTTCTAAATCACTTGTCTTTTGAAGATTAGCAGCCCTCCCACTTCCTAAGGAACTCATCATAACCCTCACCATCCTAAGGAACTTGCTCATATCAAGCAGGGGTGAATCACTACCATGGCTCTCAATGAGGAGAAACTAAATACCCAGCAGCGATGTTGGATACCCAATAGTCTCCAAAAGGATAAAAGTAAGCCTAGCAAAATCTTTGTTTTGTACCTGCCTGCAATACATTTGTGAAGGAGTGTTAATGAAAAATGAGAGTGATGTTCCCATCACACATTTTTGGATTACTGTGCAGCAACATCAATTGGAAACCTAATGAAACAGAGACCACCTACAGAGGAGGGATATTGTGTTCCTCTGTCTGCCTGCATCCAATTTACCAACTGACTGTATGGAACGAGCTGCCTGTTTGTTCAAGCCCTGTTTGATTGATCATACATTTAACATTGATAATTGGCAGTGCCAATTTTCACTATCTTTCACCAGTAGAAGAATGTGGTAGTTCTTTACTATTGCGTGGCAATGTAGGTAGCTAGCATGTTTCTACCGAGGGTGATCTCAAAATTCCAGCACTTGTATCATCTCACAATAGTGTGCTTTTAAATTATACCAGGTCCCACAAAAATGAATCAGTCATTTTTCTATTTAATGCCTTCCGTTGACTAAGGGAACATGCGATATTATCTATCAAATAGAACTTCACCTAATCAAGGAAATAACAATAAGAAACCGGGTAAATGCATTCCCACAAACCACATCAAGGGCTATATAAAGAGGAAAGCTGATGTTCCAAATGGAAGTGTTCTGTTCTTTGTTTTTGCACCTGTTCAAACTGGCACCTGGTATTAGGCTTGTGACTAGTCAGACATTACCACTTTCTGTCAAGCTGGCTGGGAGAAACAAAAGAAAGAGAATATATTGTAAAATACTAGTTCATCCTTGCATGTTATTATTACTTCATTTCCCTTGTCAGGCTCCCTACCTTTGCTTATCATTGACCACAATTTCTCTCTCTCTCTTTCATTTGACTTCTAGAAGCCATCTGGCATTCAGTCTAATTCCCATATTATAGTTCTCCATAAGTCAGTCTGCTGACTGCCTGTCAGGTTACAGGATTAAGTTTAAAGTTTTCTTAATTCATTGTGAGATTCTTCATGGATTTGATCTATTATATCTTCCTGAGCTTGTCCAGTGGTATATTTCTGCATGTGATTTATGTCTAGCAGGTGTTAGTTTGCTAGAGCATTCTAAATATTGGCTTCATAACACAAGGGAAGCTTGGGAAGACACTAGGACTCAAAACTGTATTGCTACGCAACTGGAGAATGGCCTCCCTGCTGAAATTCAATGTTGCAGAACTATTTATTAAACTAAAAAGATGGATGTTTCAATATATGGAAAAGAGGCTCAAATTCCATCACCGACTCACCAGTTGCGCTTATGTTTCTGTGACTCTCAGGAAACAGTATATCATTTAACAAGTAGGACAACTGGGTGAGTTTAAAAATTCAGAACTACCTTTTTCTATGAGTTACTGTGAATTTGAGGTTTTGTTGTTTTTTTTTTTTTTTTTTTTTTTTTTTTTTTTTTTTTTTTTTTTTTTTTTTTTTTTTTTTTTTTTTTTTTTGTCGTGCCCTACTTTTAAACTCAGTTCTTTTGTATGCATTTTGTTTTCCTGGTGTAAAGTTTAAGTGCCTAATGAAAACCTAAGCATTGTTAGGAAGAGAGAGTCTTCCTTTAAAGAGTGTGCCTGCTAAAGCATTTAAAAACGCATTGTTATATGTTTAGAAAATACATATAGTATTGAAGAAAGCACAGAATAAGGAATAAATGTCATTGAATAATTAGTGTCCACCTAAGTGTTTGATACCTATTAGAAACTTCTTATTTCTTATGTTACATATATACAAAAAGTTTCTAGATTGAGATAAGTGGATTTCCATAATACTCTGGATAGTGGCCCATATGTCTTATCTTCGTGAGAGTGATACAGCAATTAATATATATTAAACTCATAAAATTGTTAGCTTCCTACTGGTCTTATACTATTTATATATACATATATAAACATATATAAAATCTTTACTTTTAGCCACTGTTTTGTAATTATTCGTGATCTCTGTTTCATAGTTATTCATCTTTCCAACAACAAAATAAAATTGTTACACACAGATTATAGATGAATAATCCACGATACGGGGAGATTAAGGTACTATTCATATGGCTACACTGAGAATTAATCAAAATTGAAATGCAGAGCTCTGTGTTCCCAGACCATTGTTCAGTCTCTGGAGCAATGCCACTTTGCACTATAAATTGTTCGTATAATTTTAAAAATTTATAATGTGCTCATCCATTTGCATATCTGAGTATGAATTACAAACATTAAAATTTGCTACAACTCCTCATCAACCAATTACTAACAAAAAGCACCTAAAAGGTCAACGTCATGAAATACCAAAGTAAACAGAAATGTGTGCACCTTTTGCTAAATACCAGGCACACAATTGAACCTGTATTCATTATGTTTTTGACAGAAGGAGACACTTCAAACCTTGGCTTATTCATAGTATTTGACCTTGAATTATTAGGATAAATTTGAATAATATTTTAAAAGTTATTTTCATAAGATTCAGATGTGATATCATTTTTAGGGGAAAGTACTTATTGTGTACATTACAAATCAGTAAAAAGATACAGTATAATCATTCAATTGGAGAGTGATACAGTTTAAAAAATAAAATCAGTAATATAGAAGAAGAATCATGAAGCATTACACATGTCAAATGTGGACTACATATATTTTGGTTTGGAGACTTCTTGTTTTCCAAGGATATTTCTTCTATAAAAACTTTTCCACAATTTTCCACCTTCAGCTGTTGTTCTCATTTTTTGTGCTATTATGGTTCCCTTACTTGGCTTCTCACAGTCAGCTTCAATTGAGCAATTAACCATATAGCATTGATTAAAATACTAACTCAAGAAAATTGTCAAAAGAACATGGAAATTTTAGAATCTTTTTTAAAGATTGGCCATCTTACTGAAAACTGTAATTAAAGCATGTGTGATTCTGCTTCTGTATTTGTTACCAATTCTACTGGTTTAAAGTGGGTTGCAATAGGAAAGCACTTTTATTCTCTAGTCAGTGATAATAAAACATAACTCCTTAGGGAGGGACTCTGTCCCTATGGTATTCACACCACCTTCCTTTTAAAGGCTGCTAAGTGTGAAATTAGTGTTGTCCCTCAAAGTGCATAAGATTAATTGTTAGTAATTGAACACAGTTTGGGGGCTAATTATATAAAAATTGATATTAAAAGAATACTACCAGATTGATTGAGTTTTACAGTTTCCATTTAGTTTTCAAATTACACAAGTTGAAAGGCAGTGGTAAGAAACAATAAAAATCCATTCAAACTGCTAAGCAAATTAAGGTTTACTAGTCCTTTGAAAGACAAATGAGTCAAATGCTATAACACAGGGAAAGCAGTAAAAATGATCCTGAAATTAGCTATAAAACTAAAATATCAAATATTCTAGGACTGTATATGTTGATCACATTTTGTGGAGGTCACCTAGCTTTTGTTGTGAGCTCAACTAGTTAAGGAAAAGCAAACTAGGAAACTAGGGCCATTCTTTGAAAATGTAAGTTCTGGGCTGGGAATATAGGTCAGTGGTAAAGTACCTGCCTGGCACGTGTGAGGCCCTGGGTTTGTTTCCCAGCACCACAATAAACAAGCAAATAAGCCAAAAGTAAGTTATAATGAGATGCCTGAAGAATAGGAAAAAAGCATGTTCATTGCTTCCTATTATTTCCAACTTACGTTTAAATTTTCAGCTAAAGACTCTGCTTTCTGAAATAGGGAGTAAATGCTGTTTTCCCTATTCCTCTAACTACAAATAAAATCCTAGGCATTATAAAAACATACATAAGGAGACTCTCAAAGATGCAGAAATGAAGGCAAGAAGGCTAGGGACCTTGTGTCTCAAGGAGCAGCATGGTGGTGAGGTCCCAGGGTTTTCTCAGGCCTTGTATCTCCAGACCGGGTCCTACAGAGAGTGTCAGGAAATACCAAAGTGTGCTGACTATAAAACTCAAGAGAAGCATGCATGTTCTCTCTTGCCAAAGGAATTGGAAAGGGATATCCTGGCGAGGCAGAGATTCTTAGATAATAACTGCTCAACTTCAACAAACACAGGTCAACATATATGTAGCTTCTACCATCCAATATCCTCACCAGCAAAGACCTGGTAGAGAGCCTAAACTTACCGTGCTGTATGCAGACACCCCAGCTCACTCCAAACTATGATTTTGAGATTAGCAGACAAGAGGCACAGAAAGTAGAGTAAAATGAAAATTATATAGAGCAAAATTAAATTTCTTTCTGAAAATAGAAAAAGGCTACAAAGAATCAAATTAATGCTACAGAAGCTGTTATGATTTGGATACTAGGTGTCCCCCAAAAGCTCATGTGTGAAACAATGCAAGAAGGCTTAGAGGAGAAATGATTAGGTTATGAGAACCTTAATCTAATCTGCAAAGTAATCCCCTGATTGGGATTAACTGAGTGGTAACAGAAGGTAGGTGGGATGTGGCCGGAGGACTTGGGTCCTTGCAGGCATCTTTTCCAGGTATGTGTTTTTTATCTGGCAAGTGGAGTTTCTCTCTGCTTCCTGCGGTGCCTTGAGATGCTTTCTTCTAAAATGCACTTCTACCATGATGTTCAGGCTCACCTGGAGCCCTAAGAAGTGGAGCCAACCTTTCATGGACTGAGACCTCTGAAACTACAAGCACCCAAATCAATTTTTCCTCCTCCTAAATTGTTCTTCTCAGGTCCTTTAGTTAAGGCAGTGAAAAAGCTGACTAATACAGAAGCTAAATGTGAGAAAAGTTCCCAGATACCTAAATGAATACATAAGGAGAGAAATATGAATTAGAGCAAACAGATCAGAAAAAATAATTAAATTAAAAAAATTTTTTTTGAAATTAGAATCAAGATTAAAAATAGACCTAAGACTAGAGATTAGCAGGGCTAAACATGTAACAGGCAAAAAGTAGGATTAGTGATTAACACTTAGACATAGCATGGCCTGTTAAAACTTCAAGTTTCTTGACTGGCAAAGGAAGTTTATAAGCAACTATTGCAAACACACACACATACTCACTTGCTCTTGGAAGTAATTGTACAATTTTCTGATTACAAAGTGTATGGTTTAAATGAAGTAACACAGACAGGCCAAATATGAGGAAGAAGGGAACACAGGTAAAACAAACTTGAATAAATGGAAATAAAGGTGATGGTTTCAAAGTAGAGTTTATAACAAGTTTCACCAAAAGAATAAAAAGTTTTTGAAAATTTGACATATATCAAAATATATTTAAGGTGGAATGTTTATAATTAAAAATAAAGCACTCAGAAATACAAATGAATACATAATTCACCAGTAGCAAATATCTGAAAAGCATAGAATTTTCCAAATATAGATGCAAAAGAATAAAAATAAAGGAAAGAGAGGGATGGCAACATGAAATTTAAAAGTTGCTTTAAATCAAAATAAGCCAAAATACAGGCTTGACTAGCACATGTGAGGCACTGGGTGTTATCCTCAGCATTGCATAAAAATAAAATAAAGGTATTTTGTCCATCTATAACTAAAACAATTTTTTAAAAAAAGCCAAAATATAAAAATGGAAAGGATATAATTGTGTCATACATGAATTTTAATGTCATTCTTTAATTTTAAAAAGCCTTAACATAGGGTTGGAGCAGTGGCTCAGTGGTTATGGCGCTTGCCTGGCATGTGCAAGGTTGGGAGTTTGAACCCCAGCACCACATACACGACAAAGTGTTGGAGCAATGAAAGCCACATGATAAACTAAATAAAACCGATTCTTTCTCTCTCTCACTGTCCCTCTCTCTCTCAAAATAAAAAATAAAAAAAAGAAAAGAAAAAAAAGCCTTTATATAAATGAGTTAAAAATAAAAAGGCCTCAATTTGTCAAAAAAAAAATCTTAGTTAGACACCAATGTCCAAAAGAGAAAATACAATAAATAAATAAAATATGATTAATAAAAAAATAAAATAAAGAGATTAAACAATTTCCCAGAGCTGGGTTTGTGCTAACCTACCATGTACAAGGCTCCAGGTTCAAAGTTCAGTCCTGAACATAAAAAATGTCCCATTTTTGCAAAATGGAAAGTGGGTGGAGGAGTAGTTACTGGTATTAAAACAAAGAGGGAGCCAGGGCCTGACTATGCGGATGAATGGATGTGGGGTTAGAAAAAAAAGAATTTATAAATGGGGTAGGGATGGGGTGAGGGGATGATGTGGAATTCGGTCACTACTGTCACTCTCCATTGCTATCTCACCCACTCCTTCAGATGCAGAATCCATAGAAATTGAGCCTTTGTTGCCCAAGTTAAAAAA
This sequence comes from Aplodontia rufa, assembly GCA_004027875.1. Classification (NCBI taxonomy): domain Eukaryota; kingdom Metazoa; phylum Chordata; class Mammalia; order Rodentia; family Aplodontiidae; genus Aplodontia; species Aplodontia rufa. The sequence goes on from PVKS010002787.1 coordinate 34,221, forward strand.
GAAAGCAAAAGTCAGAGCTTCTGTTTTAAAAGAAAATGAACCACTGCTCTAGGGAGCATTCAAGAATGTGAGAAAGCTGTCCCACAGCAGAGCTTGCTTTCCCTGCTTTGGGGCTGCCCAGCCTGACGTAGGCTCCCATCCTACATGGCTGGGAATAAACTCTGTTCATATGTATAGATCACATAATCATTTATTTTTACTGTCACATTCTTTTTTGTTTGTTTTTGGTACCAGGGATTTTACCTAGGGGTGCTTAACCACTGAGCCACATTCTTAAGTGGATAATTAAAAAGGAATCACTTGACATTGAATGAACCATGTAACAAGAAAAAGAATGACCAAGAAGTAAATAGAAATACATGACCATCAAAGAAAAAGAATTCAGGCTAAATAAAATAAACCAAGAAAAAATAATCTCTAATATTCTCTTATGAATGCTTCAAAAAATACCATAACCGTAATGTATAAATAAGATGTTATTAAAGGAAGAGGGTCAATCAGAGAACAAAAAGAACTATGGAAATTAAAATATAATACCTAAATACAGAACTACCAGTAGTAAACAAATATATGGGGAAATGAATGCCATTATGAATATGCAAATAACTCAAATTAACATCAATGCCCTGCTTTGTTTCACTATTAAATTAACAGAAGCAGAAAAAGATGTTAATAAAAAATACCGAAGGCTGGGGAAGAGACAAAAACCTCTGCTTATGGTATTAAATATTTGTATAATTTTTTAAGAAACAATTCATCTACATGTATATAGAGAGATATGAAAACAAACTTTTGGCCTGTTGAATGACAGTTCTCTGGGTAGCCTTGAACCAACCCAGTTCTTTCCCTTTCTTGTTTGTCATTCTCAAGAATAACCTTTGAATGTGCTGGAAATGCAACATCTTGAGGTAACTAGGGACTAACTAGAACAGCCCAGGCTCATTGGAAACACAATGGGCTGGAGCGTTGGCTCCACGGTTACAGTGGTTACAGTGCTTGCCTGGCATGTATGAGGAAGTGAGTTCAAACCCCAGCATCACGTATACAATGAAGTCTCAGTAGCAAGGAAAGCCACAAGGAGAAAGAAAGAAAGAAAGAAAGAGAAGAAAGAAAGAGAAGAAAGAAAGAAAGAAAGAAAGAAAGAAAGAGAAGAAAGAAAGAAAGAGAAAGAAAGAAAGAAAGACAATGTCCTAATGTCCTTCACTTTATCCCAGCATGTCACATGTCCCCAGGGAATAAAACACAGGGTGGGATCCTCAGCTATGGTACAAGTGGGGCATACACAGTGAAACCCCATCTTCCTCAGGAAGATTTCCTGAAACTCAGGGGACAATGAATCCTAGGCTTCTGCTGTTCTTATTCACCTGTAAGTAATAAACCAGCTTCATATAACTTGTTGTTTTTATGAGTATTCTGTCTCACTAGTGTCAGTGAAGTTGATAACCAGTTAACAGCAAGCCTGCTTTCACTAAGTGGAAGATATAAGGGAATTAAAACAAGTCACAGAAGAAGCCAAATGTCCAAATACATTATCATAATAGTATTTTGAAAGTTAAGATATTGCTTTTGCAGCATCTGTTCTTAGGAGAGACCCCACTATTCAGTATGTACTTCTGAATCACCCACAAAGGAGTATCGAGGACATTATCAGTGGTTGAACATATTCATAGGATGAAAAAACCAAGAGAAAATAAATCATGGGAATAACAATAGTGAGTGCAGTCTTGGAGTGGACAGAAAGCGCTGAGGTCTGAAGCACAGGAAATGTAGGTCTTAAGCAGGAGGAGTAGACCTTAACCTTTGACAGGGTTCAGGACATTCTACCCCCAAATACAGCACCTTGGCATTTGAAAAAACAGCAGAAATTCTCTTTGACTTCTTCCTGTACTTTTCCCAACTTTTGCCCTGAAGAGGCGGTAAGCACGTTCTCTGATCTTTTAAATCAGATTGCAAGATTCCATGACAGATAGGTCCTAACACCTGGAGGAGAAGGTTGAGGACACAAACCCAAAGAAGAATTGGAACAAAGAGGCCTTTCTAAGTTCACCTGTTTATAACCAGCAGACGACACCTAATTTTGTTCAATTCTACTTCTAAATGTCCACTCTTTATCAAACTTAAAGTTTGAAAAATACAGTTTTTCCATGTTTCTTTGAATCTTTATTTTTAAGTGTTCCCATGTCATACAACATGTATATTAAATAAATTAGTAGGCTTTCCTCTTACTCATCTTTCTTTTACTATAAGCCATGAACTTTATGATGGGTGAGGAAAACATTGCTTTTATCCCCTCTACCTTTGAGACTTGAGAAAAACAACCAAGTATGAAAGGCAGGTATAGGTAAACTGATGAGGGTGGGGTGGGTAGAGAATGAGCTGAGTTTTCAAACTTCATAGGCTTAAATCTGGGACATAGGAGACAAGCTCATTTGGGTAAAGAAGTTGAAGAATATGGCAAGATTTTGAAGAGTGATAGAATTTGAACTGGAATGGGACTGGCAGGGCATCATTCAAGAATAGAGGGATGGCATTGAGTTTCCAAGACTGGAAATTGTGAATGTGCAATGGTGCCAATTGGTGGATGGTCCTGGAGCTTTTTCCTAGTATTTTTGATACCCTAAGGATAGTGTAGAAAGTAGTCTATTCAATTGTCCAGGGTGAGTGAAATGTTGCTGAGTGGATGTGCTAGAAGAACAGTGTTTGGAGAGCTTGAGAGAAAGTAGTAGAGGACACAAACCACATAGTTTAGGAAATATAGGGGCTAAAATATTAAAGAGAAATTAACAGGTCAAAGGATTTTTATTCCTTGACTTTTGTCAAGTCAAAGAGGAGGAGGAGTAAGGGAGGGTCTTTAACTACAGTGGGTTGTTTATTATTTAATATAGTATCCAGGGATTAAAATATACCATTTTCAGATGTATTAAGAAAGATAAACTAGTATAATGTAGATAAAAGAATGAATGATATAGAGAAACACATATCTTATATTCATGAAATATGGATTACTTTTTATTCACCCCAAGCCCCCTTTTTCCAACAAATCCATTGTAGTGTTCACACATTTCCTTGTAGGTGTTTGAGTAAATATGAGTAATTTTCAGTACTCAAGAATTTTTGGTTTGCCTTGGGTTGTTAGCTTCAACACAGGGGATAACTGGGAAATCTGTAAGAATTAATTAAAAAGTGTCTTCAAAACATTAAAAAGTGAACACTTTTAATGGCATCATTTGGGAAAGCAACAGTCCAATGGACATGGATGAATTTTTCACTTAGAGGAAAGGTAGAATGCCTTCTGAGAAACGGCAACAATCCATACGAGTTTAGATAATTTAATTAAAACAATAGCAACTAAAATATCAAAGTATCTAACCAGGTGTGGTGATGCATTCCAGCTGCTCTGGAGGCTGAGGTAGGAGGATCACAAGTTCAAAGGCAGCCTCAGTGACTTAGTGAGGACTTAAGCAACTTAGCGAGACCCTGTCTCAATTTTTTTTTTTTAAGAGAGAAGGACAGTGAGAGAGAGAGAGAGAGAGAGAGAATCAATTTTTATTGAGTTTTCATTGCTCTGACACTTAGTTGTATACGTGGGTGCTGGGGTTTGAACCCATGTACTCGCACATGCCAGGCAAGTGCTGTAACCACCGAGCCACCGCTACAGCCCCCTGTCTCAAAATTTTAAAAAGAGTTTAAAAAGAAGGGCTAGGGATGTGGCTCAATGATTAAGCACTCCTGGGCTCAATCCCTGATACCAAAAAATAAACAAACAAATAAAAAAATAAAAAGTATCTGATTATTAGAATTTAACGGAAATCAAAGGATGCTCATATTACAGAGGGGGGGGGAAGAGAAACTGAGAGAAAAAGCTTGTTAGGGGGAAAAATGCTTATGTATCATTTTGTACACCGGCATTAGCATTTACTAGTTCAAACCTATTACAAAGCCCTCTCCATGAATGCACCATTAATAAAATCTTTGAAATGGCTTCTCTCAACATTTTCTTTTTGATTTTTCATGATTTAATTAGAAACATCTTTAAAAAGGCTGGTTTTACTATGGTAGTATTACATCTGCATTTTCAGCAGTATGCTGTTTAATCACAATGGATGATAAAGTGAAACTCCCAGTACTTATTGTATTATCTAGTAGAACTCACACATTTCAACTTTTAGTGCCTCTGAGTCATCATCTTATATTTGTTCATCAACATTTTAACTGCCCCTCTTAAAAAAATGTAATTTGATAGTTAATTTTCTATAGTTGTTATTGTTTTGTTTCTTTGCAAAGTAATGACATTTCATATGCCTTTGATACGCATCATCTTTCACCTGAACCCTTTTTTCTAACAAATAAAAAAGTTACTTCCCTTTTTTAACCTTACATTATTTTTGCTATTTTTGTGTAGAGATCTGATAAAAATGAAATTCATCCAAGATTTCATGATCATTAGTAAAAATGAGTTAGCTAGTTTATGGCACATCATTGTATAGTTTTAGAATATGTGTAAACACTGGGGCTGTAGTGTTGAAATCAGTAGCATGCAATTTAAGGTCTAAGAAAAATTTAAGTATATTTAAAGATGAACTGAAAAAATTTCTTTTAAGTTATCTTTATAGAAAAGACTTCTTTTTCTAATAAAGAAGACTTCTCAGATTTGGTAATACTCAAAAACTGGTGAAAATGTTTAGATTAAGTGCTGGTTTGAAAATGTTCCATTCACTGAAAGGAAGCAGTGTATGACTTGCTGCTGGCTAAGGAAGAACTATTTTTCTTTCTTTTTCCTTCCTCTGTTCTCCCTGCCCCAACCCTCAGTTGAAAAAAAGAAAGAAAGAAAGATAGAAAGAAAGAAAGGGGACACAGAGCAAATTCTTCAGATAAAAGTGAAAAGTTAACTATCTTAAGCTCCCTTGGAAGCAGAGCGTTTGTGATCCATTGAACAATAGCTTAGAGTGAGTGTTCAGGAATCGGGTAGCACTGGTTTCCGTTCTGGTCCTGTTTTCCTCAATGTTTGACTTCAGGCAAGTTATTGGACCCTCTGAAAAACAGTAACAGTGATAGTATTCCCTTTTTTATTCTGAAAAACAGTGACAGTAATAAAAGTATGACGCGCAACCATTTGAATTAATATGGCATTTAAAGTATTTAGAACATTTTCTGACACAAAGCAAGGATTTAATAATCAATAGTTAACATTATGCCAGCTATAGTATATTATGCTATAATAGTTTCATTATGCTGGCAAGATGAATTCATTTACTTTTCTTTCCTCTTTTTTTAAAATTAATTTAGCTTACCCAACCAGCTCTCCTTTAAGCTTATTCATTAATTTATTATTTTATTCAGTGAGTATCTTCTCAACACTTGCTGTGTGTTCCAGAAGTGGATTCTGGAGACTTGAAAGTAAACAAGAAAGGTGTGGCCATCCATTGACATGCAGGTCAAGAAGGGGCTGCCCAACTGAACAAGCAAATAGAGCATAGGGTTGGTAAGTATTGAAACAGGAGTGCAGGAAGTGCTGTGGAGCCAGAGGATTGGGGTAGGCACCTGGTACAGATCTCGAGCAGGTGACAAAAATATCACCTATTGAAGAATTCCCAGCTTGCCAACTCTGTTTGACTTCCTAACTTCCCAATCATCTCATTAGGCTTCTGTAAAGATTGGGTTTATTTGACCCTAAAGAAGGATGGACCCCTCAGGAAACTATGTACTTAGGAAGCATTTCAGTTGATTTTGATATAAAAGTCTGAAGACACTATAATTCTTAGACAAAATGGACAAGAATAGCAAACAAGAAATTCAGAAATAAAATATCAGTGCTGCTCCAGCATATCCAAATTGTAATCAAAATGGTACACCACTCCAATAGTGCATTAAAAAAGACCTTTCATGTATGGTGCATTCAAAGGTGAGATTTTTCCTAAACAGAGCAATTAATAAATGACATTACCTTATGTTCAGTCATACACTATGTTGGAAAGACCCAAGAACCCTATTTTAAAAGACTTCCAACTAAGAGGTTCTATAGTATTCCTTGTTACCATTTTCTAATGATTATAATGTTAATTAACATCTCCTTCATGGAACTTAATCAGGAACTTAATCATTTATGTTGCTGTATTTCACCTTCTGCACAATACTTTTTTTTTTAAGAAAGAGGGACAGTGAAAGAGAGAAACAATTTTTATCTAGTTTTTCATGTGGCTTTCATTCCTCCGAGACTTCATTGTGTACACGGTGCTGGGGTTTGAACTCGTGTACTCCCGAGCCACCACTCCAGCTCTCTGCACAGTATTCTAATATCTTTTTTCAACTTCCTATTTCCTCTCTATTATTCCACCCACTTCCCAAACTCTTTATGTGTAAAGTACGTGGAGCTCATTCTCATCAAAATAATACCACAATGGTAAGATTCAAAAGATCATCCATCTTTTATAAGTACAAGACCAACCTCAGCCACTTAGTGAGGCCCTAAGGATTTAGCAAGACCCTGTCTCAAAATAAAATTCAAAACAAGGGATAGGGATGTGTCTCAATGGCTCAATGATTCAGGGATCCTGGATTCAATTCCTGGTACCAAAAACAAAACAAAATAAACAATTAAAAACTCCTCCATCTCAAGAAACATTTGTATTATAAGGTGAGGAAAGCTTAAAAGAAATACAAATTAAATTTTGAAATTTTAGATGGAAGAAAACTGTTGATGTACAGATGAGATTTTTGCCATTCCTTAAACCATCCCATCCTGGATGGCTATAACTGCCAGTCAATGCTGTATTGGAGGTGTTTCATTATTAGAATATTTCTTCCATATTCCCCATCACTCTACATGTGTTGTTCTACTATGAATGTATGGCTCCTGCGCTGAGGACTCCAGCTCCAATTGTTTCTGTGGTATGGGAGAGTAAAATGAAATTGTCCAATATTTGTAAAAGTCAAGTGTTATTCTTTATCCATGGCAGAATAATAACAAGAATTTTCATTATTGAAATAATGCCTTTCATCCTCAGACCTTAAGGCACTTCTAGGTTAGAGCTTCACATTATTTGAGTGAATTTCTTTTGGAAGACAGAACAACCTGAGAGACACATAATACATGGTTAGCTATGCTAATTTTGTTTTCTTTAACAGATACAAAATAAATACCCTACCAAAAAGTCAGATAATATTTTGAAGACAAATCCTTTCTAAAGTAGTTTATTCTAAATAGATGCATTTGTTTTATATCAATGTAATTTTTTAAAATTTTATTGACATATGCACAAATCCTGAACTCTAATACTGAAATCTTGGCTTCTATTTTATCAGACATAGAAATGAGCTACTTGCTTGCACATAGAAAAATGGTTTTAATGAACAATAAAACTACAGCTTTCAAAAGCTTTGCTGCTCTCTAAATTTTATGAGTAAATTTTGTGGAAAACTATGTAAATAGAGCATAATTATTTTAAAAATAGGAGCCTTTGTCATTAGTCATCTAACTGCCGTGGGTATACAAAGCACCCTGCTGTAGAGACAAAAGACTGAAAAAAGTTACCTGTAGAGAGTTTTTGCTATTGAAAGAATAAAAACTAAAGCAATGGAGTGACTTTTTGGTTCACAGATGCAAATACTGAATGCTAAACCTGGCTGAGGGAAAATCACTTTAGCCTGATAACCGGATTACTTAGAACAAAAATAGAGAAAATTAAGAACTGAAGAGCAGAAAATTAAGGTGGAATGCAATTTAAAGAGTAAGTAGATGATGTAGGCTTTCATTTTCTTCCCCCCCAGTGTCCAGCTAATTAAAATTACAATCAAAATGAAAGAGTCTAAACTTGTAAATATCTTTAGCTAATGATTTTGTCTTTTTAATCATCCTCACATTCAAAGTCTTCTTTTCTTCATTTAGGTCTTTACAATAAAATGAAATTGTTTTTCCCCTGTAAAAATACTCCTTTTAATTTTCTTCATCAGCTTCTCTTTATATTTTTCATTTCTTTCTTCTCTTCTCTTTATGATAATTTTTTCATTTTTTACTTTGAACATACTTTGCAGAAGGCAAAATTTGTGTTAAGTATAGAGTTTGTGTTTCATTTAAATATTTAAATGCTGATTCAAATACAGAGTTTTTAGGCTCCCTCACTCATAAAATAATAATTAGTTATTGTAATATATATCTTATAAAATTTAACTTTCAAAAGTGAGAAGATTCAATTTTCTTAATATAAATATTTTTTATTGCCTTTGCCTCCAGGGATATACTTTATATTTCAAAGCAGTCACAATTAAAGAGGCCTCTGATTTATAGGCATTTTGCATTGTATCTGTCTTAACTATCCTGAAAAAAGTGTTTGAGGACACAAGCAATTAAAAAACACCTAAGGATCATGACCATGAAGTTCACAATAGTGTAGCCCTTCAGGTGACCGGGTCTAGCATATATTAATCAGGAATGCCAAATACCCTTTGTAGGAGAATTTGTTTCTGAGACTAAGGTGAGATCTGATCTTTGCATAGCATCCCATCTCCTTTTCCAGTTATGCCCATGAAATCTTTTTATAATTAAGATATGAGGTATTTCCCAAAGTCCTCTGTGGTAATCCAGGAATGTTCAAAGGTGAAATGATTGGATTGTGAGAGCTATAACTTAATCTGTCCATCATAGTTCAAATGGACTAGGTAATAACTAGGCAGATGGGGTATGGATGGAGGTGGCGGATCACTGGAAGTGTGTACTGGAAAAGTTCAGCTTTTTTTGTAGCCATTTTCTCCTTTCCCTCCCTCTATTTTCCTGGATGCCATGAATGGAGAAGCATTCCTTCACCATACCCTTCTGCTATGATATTCTGCCTCACTGGGGCCCATAATGGACTAAACCTCTAAAACTGTGAGTCAATATAAACTTGTTCTCTCCTATGTTGTTCTTGTCTGGTATTTTTGTGACAGTGATAAAAATTAAAAGGCACAGAAACTTATACTGAGAAATGGGATCATTGCTATGACTAACTTTTCCATATGGTTCAGAAGACTTTGGAGCTAGTTTGTGGGAGAAATTTGGAAAAGTTTGGAGATGCAGGCTGGAAAATCTTTCAAATGTTTTAAGCAAAGCATAGTGGGTAATTCTGGTGAGAGCTTAGAAGACTAGAATGTAGGCACTAAAGACTGCGCTTATGAGGTTTCAGAGGAAAATGAGGACTCTGTTGGGAATTGAATTAGAAGCCATGTGCATTACATTCTGACAAAGAAGTTTGTCTACATTTTGCCTATGTCTTGAAACTTTGTGCGAAACTGAATTTAAAAGTAGCGGACTAATTAATTTGGCAGAAGAAACTTCAAGGTAGCACAATTCAGTCAGTGGCATGGATTTTGCTGACAACTTTTAGCCAGGCTTAATGTGAGAATCAGGAGCAGAAAGTAGAGCAAAAGGATTTTTAAAATCCTGTAGTTTGGCCAGAAAAGTGCTTGTAAAATGGGGACCAAGGAAAGTGTGGTAGTGAGAGATTTGCTAAATACATGGAAATAACAGAAAGATGCCTCAATGGCATCTCAGTAATTCGAAAGAGCATTTTGCTGATCAAGGATGAAATGTTATGGGTTGGGTATGAGGTGTCCTCCATAAGCATCTGTGTTCATGCAGGAATGTTTGGAGGTGAAACAATTGGATTGTGAGAGGTATAATCTAATTAGTCTATCTAGTTTGAATGAACTAGACAGTAACTGTTGGCACCTGGGGCATGATTGGAGGAGATAGATCACTGGGGGTGTGCCCTGGAAGTTTATCCTTCCTGTGGTCCCTTCCTCACTCCCTTTCTCTACTCCCTGGCTGTCATAAATGGAGCAATATCCCTCTACCATGCTCTTCCTGTCATGATATGCCGTGTCACCTTGGGCCCAGAACAATGGAATTGGCCCACCATGGACTAACTGTTTAGAGGTTCAGTGATTTAATAAACTTTTCCACCCCAAAGTTGTCCTTGTGGAGTATTTTGATCACAGTGACAGAAAGCTGACTTACATACACCTCATTAACCAATTAACATTAGGAAGGCTTACTGGTCCTTTTTCTTTCAAATTCTCCCACTCTTCCAATCTTCATTACCACCACTCTGGTCCAAGCATTATCATAATTTAACCAGTTTACTTCAAGAGCTCCTCAATTGATCTCTCTCCATCTGTTCTAATGTACAAAAAGCCAAACTTAAAACACATCCCTACATTTCAAAATATCACCAGAGACATCTAATTGCCTAGTTAGTAGTTAGCAGAAGCAGTCATCTACCTACCTTCTTAACTGACCTCTGCCTTTCACCTGAACCTTCAGTGTCAGCATAACAGCCAGTTGAGATTTTTATATATCAAATAATGTTATATACTGTAGTGAGTTATTTTCCCCTAAAAACTGAGATAAAAATCTTATAAATCCCTTGCTTAAATCTCACAAACTCTTCCTATCACCTTTGGTCAAAATTCCTAACATGACTTATTGATTTTAAGGCCTTCTAAAGCCTGTCTCCCACCTCACATATTAGAGTTGTTTTATTCTTCTCCATACTCCTATTATTTACACTCCAGTTTCTTGAAAATGTTCCTTCTTACATTCCAGTTTCTTGAAAATGTTCCTTCTTACGTTAGACTGACACCCCTATACATAGTATACTTTTCTTTTTTTGGTCTAGCAAACTCCTACTCATATTAGATTCATCATTTCCTGTGACTTTGTACCTTATATTTCAGATGAGGTCAAGTCTAGGTTGTACGCTTTCTTGTCAATTTCTACTTCTTTATAATAGATATTGCAGTGGTAGTATATTATATCTGCCTCTTCAGTTAGATGCAAGCTCTATTCTCACAAAGACTATGATAAAGTGCCTTATAGCAGGAGGCTTCTCAATAAATATCGTTGAACAAAAATAAAGTATTGAAGGAATGAAAAAATAGAATATACTAGATGCAGGGTGTTTTAGTTAGCCTTTTTCATTACTGTGAACAAATACCCAAGAACAACTTAGAGGAGAAGAGTTTATTTGGGGCTCATGGATTCAGAGGTCTCAGAGGATAGATGGCCAACTCTAATGCTCTGGGTCCAAAGTAAGACAGCACATCATGGGGCAAAAGCCCAGCAGAGGAAAGCTTAGCTCACAGGGTCAGGAAGCAAGAGGATATGTTGCACAGGGAAGATGTACCCTTCCAGGGCCACTCCGCAGTGACTCAACTCCTCCAACCACACAACTGCCTACAGTCAGCACCCAAACAGTCCATTCAAACTAGGATGGATTTATTAGGTTACAGCTTGCATAATCCAACCATTTCTCCTCTGAATATTCCTGTATTAACAGAAATTTTGGGGGACAGCTCATATCCAAACCATAACACAGGATACAGAAGAATCAGATATGATTGTTTGCCAGATTGAGAGGGCTTTGACTTCCATCATCCACTGTTCACCAAATTTGATTTGACAATTATGGCCAAACAGCCTTCTCATTTCCCATTTTTCCATGTAAATCCCACCTGAAGTTATGGACTTTGCTGGATTCTGGTATCTAGTGTTAATAGAAGTGCAAGTGGCCAGGATTGTCCGTCATGCAATGGCACACTTTGAAGTGCTAGATAACTTTATCAAGTGTTAGAATAACTTAGTAGTTAGTCCAGTAGGTCAATATCTCCTAAGAATACTAAATGACAATCATATCTGACTGACAAATACCTTTTACTCCACCTCTGCACCCATGATTCAAGAAAGATCAAAATAGGGCACTTCAGAAGCCTGTAAGTGATACAGTCCTCAGCGAAGATCTCTTTCACCCAGCATTCTCCCTATGAGAGTAAGACTGTCTTGAGTTAGTAATCATCAGAACCGCCTGGCCTACCAAACTAATACATGTTTTTAAAATTCATATTTCTCTGGATCTAAAAGCAGCTCACTCTACAGCCAGAACAATTTCCAGTTCAACTGCAGTTTGGGGAAGCATGAAGATAGATCCAACTTTTTCCTATCACCAAGGGTGTGTAGGTCCCATTCAGAATGTGGGTGCTTTTGTGAATCATCTGTTACTGTGTTCAAGGACCCAATATATTAAAACTCATAGGAAAATGTGATATTCAATATTGCGTAACTCCTTCATTCATCTGTTCATTAGCAATTCTATAATATTACTAAAAACTGACAAAATTAAGGCAAAATTTGTATACATGTTAATTCATTCAACAAATATTTATTTGAGTATATATTATATTGAAGGGACTAGGTGAGATACCATAAATAGGCAGGAAACAAAGCAGAAAAAATATTTGTTCCAAGGAGTCTGTATATACTCCTGAGAGAAGACAGACAATAAGCAAAAGAAACAAGTTCAATGTATACTTATTAGAATTAGTCTCAGAAAAAGCACTACAGCAGACTAAGGGTTATAGGATGTGGTAGTGATGGGCTACATTTTAAATAAAAACTGAGAGGACTTTTAGATAGATGGTATTTGAACAACAATCTGAGGAAGGAGAGGGAAGAAGTCATCTGGGAGATCATCATTCTATAGGCAGAGGAAATAAGCAACACAGAGATGGGACATGCCTGGGGTGTTCAAATAATAGCCTTCTGGTTGCTGTGGCCAGAGCAGTGAGCAAGAATAGTAAGGGATGAGAGCGGAGAGGAAAAAGAGGTGGCAGGAGAGATCCTATAAGGTCTTGTAAACTCTTTTGGAGACTTGGGCCTTTGCTTGTTTGGAATAGGGAACTATTGGAAGGATATGACTGGTAAAGAGACATGATATGGTTCCCATTTTAAAAAGATCTTAGAGGAATGTAGATGTAGCTCAGTAATAGAACCCTTGCTTAGCATGCATGAGGCTCTCCATGGGAAACGAAAAGAAAAAAATAAAAAGATCTTGGTGGTTTCCGTTTTGGTAACAGAGGGCCAAAGGTAGAAGCAGGGATAAGTTAGGATTACTCAGAGAACTATTTTTTGCTAACTTCCTAATTATGGTATTATATCTGCAGTGATAATCCCACATGAACTGGTTTAAGAATGTGAATTTTAAGTTTTATTTTTCATACAGTGATAGACTTGGTGGAGACACATTAAATGCAAATTAAATAGCTTCAACATGACTATTTTTTTTAACCTGGGATTTGTTAACAGCAATTCTTTGGCAGGTAAACGTACCTACTCGAGTTTTGTGAAATACAGAAAAATTCTCACATTTTCTTATCATTGCACTCATAATATTATAGTTTGCTACGTATGATATTTGTCCATGAATTCCTTTCAGTTTTAGTTGTTTTAGAGGATAAAAACCAATACAATACATATCTCTAGCCTTTAGGAACTTGTTTATAATATTTTAAATGTCATGAGATATGATTATAATTGAATAAGAATAACTTTATGAGGAATCAAATTTCTTGTCTACCTTAGAATAACTATGCTACATATTCATGATCTGATACAGTCTGGATCCCAAAAGTTTTATATTTGGAAGTTACCATAATCAGATTGTTTCAACAAATAATCTCACCAGATTTCATGTGTAAACATTATATGTTGCAACAGAGATAGAGATTCATGTAGATACGGATTGCTTTTGCAAAAATAGAAGACATAGCTGCTAAAGAATATCTGTTGTTAGTAGGTGAGATTACAATGTTCTTTGAGACATTTTCTTAAAGATTAAATAAAAACTGGGGTCTACACCAACAACATAAAGTAACAACATAAATCAATTTGCCCAGAATTTCCACACTAAAAAGTTAATTTCTGAAGTTTCTTAAAATAGCTAAAATTTTATATAAAAGTCAATTTTAATAGAAGTCAAATAATGGAAAAGTTTCTAAGTTTTGACTGGTGGTCTCTGTTTATAGTGTTTTGTTAGTCTCATTTAAAATTTTTATATGATAAAAATTTCATAATAAGCCCCAAACCATGTTATAAAAGTCAGTACATGTGCTTCAAATACTTTTCACTCCCGTGCGTGCACCCGCGCACACACACATAGACACACACAAACACACACACACACACTGATATTCGTAAGAAAGATTGTTGTCTACCCTGGATCTTGTGATTTCTAGTCTGGTACTTTTCCTTACTCATTTATAGACTCAAAAAGCCCAAAAGGATCAGAAGAATCATATAAGTTGTCCCATCTTTCCCTCAATAGAGAGTTCCTCTATAAAATCCTGTACCAGGGGGAATATATCCAAAACCTAAACCTGGCCATGCAAATTATATTAAATAATCTTTTCAAAATTATTACTCTAGTGCTGTAGCTCAGAAGTTATGGTGTTTGCTTGGCATGCATGAGGATGCAGGTTCTAACCCCAGCCCCAACATCACGTACGCTATGAAGTGTCAGCAATGAAAGCCACATGAAAAACTAAATAAAATTGATTCTCTCTTTCTTTATCTCTCTCACTGTCCCTCTCTCTTAAAAAAAAAATATTATGCTATAATTGACTTAAATGACCTTATTTGGAACTGGTTAAAATGTAACATTTTTGTTGTAGCTGCTGTCTATGGTACTGGAGATTGAACCCAGGGGAGCTGTTTCACTGAGCTGTATTCCCAGTTTATATTCCCAGACAAGGTCTCATTAAGTTGCCGAAGCTGGCCTCAAACTTATGATCTTCCTGCTCAGCCTCCCGAGTCACTGAGATTATGGGTGTGTGCCACATGCACATCTAAAAGGGACCAGTTTTTGAGTTGCCAGTTTTTGAGTCTTTAAAATGTAATGCTCAGAATCTTTGACACTCCTTATAAAATGCATAAGCCTGAAGCAAGTAGTATGTTATTTTGAGGGTTGTTTTAAAAAAATAGAGTCTATCAGGTTCTGCCAAAATCTTTTATAAAGGAAATGAACAAAGTCCCCCTCCCCCAGGGAAATATTTTCTTTGACATTATAAAGCAGCATTTGTCAAAATTAAATCCATTTGAACTCAAGGATTCAGTTCATAACATAGGCCCCCTGAAAAGTGCTGGTACAAAAGCAACAAATACTGTCAGTGTTAAAAGAATTAAGAAATTTGTAGTGTGAGAATTATACCAACAGCACCATGAGTTAGTTTACATTCTCTTCTTTATTAATAATTTTGGTATTTTCCATATAGTTTTCAATTACAAATAAAGTCTTCTTTAACAAATAGTTACTATTACTCTTTCTCTAGTGTAATCTTATTATACATTGCTCATGCTTCTTCATTGAATCTCAAATTAAACTAAAAATATTCTAAAGGTAAATATGTTTTCCTCCAATGCTTCTGAGTTTTAAAGCTCACAATTTTTACCTTTTAGCCAAAATATCTTTTCATTATGATTCTGTTTATGTTCAGTTTATATACTAAATTCTAAATTTACTTTTCATCCCCCCAAAAATACAAAATTAAGATTTGTCATTAAAATTTTGGATTTGATAGTTCCAACATATCCATGTTCAAATCAAATCAAATATTTTTAGCACTTTACTGAATGTACCACATTAGAGTACTCACTAGCAATTATTCAGTTTGGGTAAGGAAACAGAACAAATGCACATGAAAGAAGTAAAAACAGTTTCAGAGACACATCAATAAGTGCAAGTGACTATAATGCAGTCTTCACACAGTGCAAGATTAAACAATAGATTAACGTTAGATTTAAAGTAAGGTATAATTAGGGTAATTATAAAAAACACTTTTTGGAGATGAGTTTTGCATTAGGTTTTTAAAAAGTTGTAGTGTATGAATTGGTAGGTGGGGGCAGGGATTTCCAGTGATAACAGTGGGGGAACAACATGGAAAGGCATCAAGGCCAAGTATGAGAAGGGTCACGAACACACTATGACCAGCTTGATGCCAGGTTGCAATGATATACCACACTGACCCATGCACACCTTTAATCTTTTATACCCCCTTTTTTAGTTTGTCAACTCTTACTTCTTTTTCTATTCTGCATACAACCAATGGTATTTCACTGCAATGTGGCCAGAATGTTCAACCTTTATATACCATTTGCTCCCCTAACCATGGCATGGCAGGGTTTCATACATCAGCATATTGAGCCTGTGCAATGGTTGTTTGTGAACTGAACAAACTCAAATTATCTTTCTAATGTGAATCACAGTCCTACTCTCACACTCCTTCTTTGTGTCGTCTCATAATCTTAACAATTATACTTCAAAGACTAACTGCAATTTTTTTTTGAAAAGTTACCATTGGAAAACAGGATTTTCTCAAAGAGAGCAAAAACTCCCTTATTCTCTATTCAACTCCCCACAAGTTATGCTACTAGTTGTTGCAGATACCTATAATTTTGATTCTGTGTTTAGGTTAATTCTGCTTTTCTGTTCTTAGATTCAGGATATTGAAAGAAGCCATTCGCTCATGTTGCAGGTACAAATCCATCATCTCTTGGTTCATCTGGGTTTTTAGAAACATTTGGCAAAAAATTCTACATCTCTTGCCTTTGTCGATGTCCTCTCTAATTTTCCATATTCTCCCCAGTTGCTTTTTTCAGATCTCCTACCCCAGATCCACTCAGTTTATGAGGTCATTGGTCAAACACCAAACCCAAATATCATCCTGCAGATATATTACAAATATACTGCATCTTGTCCCCTTGTTTATTAAGGAGATTTTTCTCTGTTGAGATCCTTCCAGTGAGTAATTGCTTGAGGCACAAACATTTTCAGGCACTGGGACTATTTTAAGAGATCTAACCATATGTATACTTATTCCCTATGCTTGTGCATTTTTACCAATCCTTTGACCTTGTTTCTTCTAGATAATACAAACTATTTACTCCTACCCAGGAATCAATAAAGGTTCTAATCTCCAGCTAGATCCTGTCCCATAGAAAATATTTTACATGTAACACACATTCTGCCTACTAACAGGATTTCTAATCTCCAGTATACTCAGAACCATAAGTCTTCTTCCATCTGGTGCAGGCAAATTGTACAGAGCTATCCTTAAATCAGGTTTAAGGATTTTATACCCTCAGCTGCTCAGAGCAAACTCCGTTTAAGCTATATACGTGAGTTGAAGCAAATATGGAAGTTTGGAAAGGCATAGGAATGTAGGACCTGTATGTTTACTAAATGTTACTGAGTACTACAAACACCATGGTTGCACTGATTTAATATTACTCAGTTTTTTATTGGCAGCATGAGCCAAATGGAATCCTACAGCAACCAGTCTCCTCTAGAGCTAGTGTCAACTCAGAAACTTCCCACAAAATGTAAGGTACCAAAGAGGGCATTGCCTTTGTCCAAACTTGAAGGCCTTTCTCAGTGTATAATCTTATGTGGAGTTAAATCTCCATCAGTATCTCTGTCTGCTATAAGAAGGTCAAGCGCTATTGTTGCTTTCAAATAATAAGAACCAATTGACAGAATGACTAGCACTGAAACCCTGGACCAGGTACTAAGCTTTATTTTATGATAGACTTTATTATATGCACACAAAATTCAGTGATCTTGTCAATGGTCAGAGTAAGACATACAAATACATTGTATCTAAAATTTATATACCCATTTTGCAAGCCATAGGATAAAATGCCACAGATACTTAAACACTTAGGCCTTCTTCTGTCATATAAAATCTTTGTTTTTAAAGAATTTTAATCATGCATAAACATATGAAATCCTCCAAGGTTGTTTCCACTTTCTAATATTTATGTATTATCAGCATAATATTATGTGGGGATTAGATCAAAATATAATAGTAACATGGTCAAATTTCTAGCAAACTAGACTGTAGACTGCAGACGAAAAGCATATCCCTGAAGCATGACACAGATTTGCAAACTTTTGGTGATGCATATAAACCCAAATGGAAGATAAAATATTTTGGCATGATCAAGAACTGCACCAGAAATGCTAAATGGTACCTCAATTTATTCTAGTAAGAAAAGAAAAGAAAGAGACCCTGCAATTGCAAATGTAGCTACAGCCTCTACTGATTTCGTTTTCCAATAATCTACTGTAATTTTTCCAAGCATATCAGGTGGCAAAAGCTATACCAAATTAATCACCAAATATACACCTTTCAGGAAGCAACTTCCAGCATTGTAGCGCTCCTGTTAATTCCCTATTTTGGCAGGGAAGCAGAATGCCAAATGACCTCTACCTGGCTCTTCCTAAAATATTTGTCCTTACTTTATAATGTCAGGGAAACTACGTGGGGATTCTGCCAGTTTCCAAAAAAAGCCCATTCCAACAATTCTCTCCAGCTCTTACAATGTAAACCTATTATGTTTTGAGGAGCTTCTACTGATCTACCATGAAATAAACTCAGGTCAAAACTCCATTTATTACTTGAGCTCCAAAATGATCCCCACCACTGACTGTCAACTGACTACAGTGGAATTCCAGGTTTCCAAGATTCAGTGATTACTTTGAGCCAATACAAAATATTTCCGAGGTTTTAGTGTTTCTCTCTCCTCGATGCTCTAGCATTCAGGTTAATGACTGCCAGCCCCATTAGGAAGGACAAGGCAGAAGGTTCACAGTATGCCTCTGTAGTGTTACAGCAGGATTTTTCCTCATAGGCACTAGCCTCTCCTTCATTGGTGATGTTGGGTCTGTGAACTCAAAATCCTTTAGCACATTGGCTCCAGTGAGGCCTCTGTTCACCAGACCAAGAATAGCTTTGGTTAAATAAATCAAGACACACCTTAATTGGCTGGCCGTCTATTTCATTCCTGGGGACCTCATGATTAATTAACCACAGTCAGAGATTTCTGCTACTGAAGCCATTCCCCGATCCCTCAGTGTAGCATCTGGCTATTAAAACAATACCCACTTTGCTTCAGACTGTTAATAGTCATCACCTGGGCCAGGCCACAGCTGGCTTCTCACATTCCCACTGAGATTAGGAATACCATTTTTATTGTAGCTCCTTCCACTAGCATTCCCAGTTTCCCAGTCCAGGAAAAAAAAATGCCAGAAAAACACTCTTAAATATTTGGTTATTTCCCTTTTCTCTCTATTTTTATTGGCAAGGGAGAGAACTACTCAGGGCCCTGGCAGGAAATAGGGGTGAAACACATAATACATTTAATCTGCTTTCTTATCTCCTAGAGTCTTTAAATTCTTTCCTCTATAGTGTACCAAGGACTTTCTGGCCTTTTGTTTTACCAAATGAGGCCAACAGTGGGTTTCTGTTTGCTTTAGCAAACCTAGAAAACTATAGTCAATTACCTGAAATACTCCATGGATGCAGTATGTCTTCTGTGTTCAGAAATAAGGAAATCTTAGATTTCTAGCACTTCTGTACATTAAAATAATATGGGAGGTTAAAAAGAAAGATGCTTATCACACCCCCACCACCACTCCCAGACACTTAAATCAGAATCCCTAGGGTTATTTTAAGTGTCTGCAGTTTTTCAATTGGCCGGTTGATTTTGATTCATGGTGATATTGAAAAATTATTGCTACAGAAGTTCTCATATTCACATCTAAGATATCTATTAACAACTACATACTAATATTTATAAATCCTTTGAAGATCTGCCTCTGAACTTCAGCTCCCGAAATAATATTTCTCTCTTTGCTCTTTCCCCCCATTTTCCAAGATTCAGGAGAGTTACACAATGTTAAAGGTATCATCATACGTTTTCACACTTGGGGTTGGGGATTTAGCTCAGTGGCAGAGCGCTTTCCTAGCATGTGCAAGGCCCCAAGTTCAGTCCTCAGCCCTAAAAACAAAAAAAACAAAAAACAGAAAAAACCCCAAAATAAATGTTTTCACACTTACCAGAAACCACCAAGCTTATACTAAACAAATCAATCCTGATCTGTATCTTCTTTGTGCTTATAATTAATTTGCCCATTGAGGGTTTCTTAACCTTGGTACTGTTGCCATTTTGGGATAGACCATTTTTTGTTGTGTTGGTTCTCTTGAGTATTGCAGGGTATTTAGCAGCATTCTTGGCATCTATGCGCTGGCTGCCATTAATGTACCCATCCCTTGTTGTGACAACCAAAAATTAATCTACATATTGTTAAATGTCCTCTAGAAATCAAATTGACCCTTAATTGAGAACTGCTGGCAATGATCATTTCTGATTTCAGATCCAACAAGAAACTGCTTTTTAATTTTAGCATTTTATCTACTAAATATATTAATTTCCCCTTCTTTGTTTCAATATTGGATGTTTGTACCATTATCAATACTTTATAAATCCAGAAATCTCCCTTTCCCAGGGCATAGTCTTGCACAATCTTTCAAATAAAAATTCAGACAATATTTCATATTACTCTTTGCTGTTACATTTCTTAAGTATCTTTTAAACTATAATGATGCTTCCCTCCCTCCCACCCTCCCACTCACACACCTTTTTGACTCCCATACCATTAAATGGGTGAAGAAATTGGGTCAGTTGTCCAATGTACACTTAGCATTCTGGATTTTTCCAGTCATTTCCTTTGATGTCATTTAGCTTGTTCCTCCATCCCTATCTTTTCTGTAACCTAGAACTTACATCCCAAAGCCTAGTTAGATATAGGCCAAACATTTTTGATGCTGTACTTCACATGGTAGCATTTCAGTTGACATAATATATTGTGTCCCACTTTTAGTTTTAGGGGTAACATGGCCTGATTCAACTATTATAAAGTTGATAGCACTGCATCTTGTGAATATCTATTTCACCATGGCCTTTCAACTAATTGTTTCAGCATCTATTGATGGTGATTCCCTAAGTAAATGATTCCATTAGGAGTTATGAAATGATCATTTTCTGGAGGCCCATTTCAAATAATTTAAGATGATAAGTCAACATCTGAAGCAGGTATATCATGAAGTAGGTATGCAATTTTATGGCTAGAAAGATAAATTTGGAAATCAGCAGCATATGGCTGGTATTTAATATCCACATATTAAATTTAATCACTAAGATTAGAAGAGGGTCCAATAGCAAGAACTAAGGCATCCTAGTTCACAACTAGATGAAGATAAGACAAAGAAGGGCTGAGAAGGCATGATCTACATAGCTCTGTATTTATTATTTTGCATAATTTTTAAGTATCTTTTAAGCCCTGTTCCCTGGAATATGGAAATTGTCTCCTAGTTGACCTTCCTGACTCTATTCTTGTCACTTCTATCTCACCCTCCACAGGGACAACAGGAAGTTTTCTACAAATTAAATCAATCAGATCAATTTCTAGATTAAAACCCTTTAGGGAGTGTATAGTTCAGTGTAAAAGCAAGTATTTAGGAAATGAGAGGCTCTGGGTTCTAGCAACAAACCAAACAAAAATGAGAGAAGATGGTAGATAGCAGGGAGGTGGCATCTGATCATTCTCTTCAACTTGAAATGAAGAACCACCAAGTGCCTTCCTGCAAATTTACAAGTTAGGGAACCTGCTATTGATCTCAACTTTTCAGACAGTACCTGAATCCAAATAAAGGAAGGGACAAAATCTCACCAAGCCAGTAATAATGTTCCTAAGTGGAATAACCAGAGAGACCAGAGAGAGATCTCAGATCTCACTCCCTGGCACCAATGCATACATCTAGTCCACCAAAAAAAAATGCTCAAAACAAACAATGCAATTGCACACAGATGCACAAACACAAAATAAGAAGAAAAAGAAAAGAATTCACTTCAATTCAACAACAAGAAAACCTTCAAAAATGAGGAAATTGTCCTTCCTAATTCACCCTCCATAGGGACAACAGGAAATCATCCCCTCAAACTCACAAGTCCCCAACCAGGGAGGCTAAAGAGAGGGAGCAGGATGAAAACCTAGAAAAAGCTAACAACGTTCTGATTATTAAAATGACCAAAGAACTAAAAGAAGAGATAGGAAGGAAATAAGAGAGCAAACGTAGGATATGAAAAAACATAATGAAGTTGAAATACTGAAAAGACATGTATCAAATTTGAAAAACACAGACAACCAAATTAAAATCTTGATGTAATAATTGTATTTTGTTTTTTAAAGAGAGAGAGAGAGAAAGATAGAGTCAATTTTATTTGGTTTTTTCATCTGGCTTTTGTTTCTCCAACACTTCGTTGTGTATGTGGTGCTGGGGTTTGAACCAGGGTCATTGTGCATGCTAGGCAAGTGCTCCAACTGCTGAGCCACCACACCAGTCCTTGATGGAATAATTTAATAACAGATTAACTTCAGTAGAAAATATAAAGAAAGAATGAGGGGCTGGAGGGGTGGCTCAGCAGTTACAGTGCTTGCCTGTCATGCGCAGGGATGTGAGTTTGAACCCCAGCACCACATATACAATGAAGTGTTGGAGCAACAAAAGCACATGAAAACTTAAATTAAAAAATTGATCCTCTCTCTCTCTCTCCCCCTCTCTCTTTAAAAAACAGAAAAGAAAAGAAAAGAAAGAATGAGGACAGGCTGAGTATCCTCAAATGCACAGAAGACAGAAAAGGAGAAAAAAACCTATAGAACATGATTAGAATTTTCAAGATGTGTGGGATGAAGTCAGAAGACCTAATATGAGCATAATTGGGATGGAAGAAAACATCAAACTTCAAATAAATGACATAAAGAACATCCTCAATGAGATAGTTAAATAAAATTTCCCTCATATCAGAAATGAGACAGACATGTTCATTCAGGAAGCATATAGGACACCAAATAGATATAACCAAAGGAAAGTTTTGTAAAACACATCATATTCAAAATGTATAACAAATAAATCAAGGAAAGAATGTTAAAAGCTGCAAGACAGAAACATAAAGTCATGTTCAGAGGCAAACAATAAGAATCATTTCTGACTTTTCAACTCAAAACCTAACAGCAAGGAGAGCCTGGAATGAGATATTCCAGTCCCTGAAAGAAAACAACTGTCAACTAAGGTTACTATGCCCAGCAAAACTCAGCTTCAGATTTGATGGGGAAATAAAAACATTTTATAACAAGAACAAACTTGCAGCATTCATGATAACAAAACCAGCACTAAAAAGAATACTCAAAGACAAACTCAAAATTGACAAACAAGTAAACAATTCCCAAAACCCAGAGAGAAAAAATCAATTAAAGTAAACTCTACTAAAAGAATAACCAAGACAGAACACAAAACAGCAAAAAATCATAATGTCAGTGAACCACAATCACATATCTATTCTAACACAGAACATGAATGGTCTCAATACCCGAATCAAAACACACGGATTAGCAGATTGGATTAAAAACCAAAAATCCAATTATATGCTGGTTATAGGAGACACAAATTACAGCCAAAGACATTCACAGAATGAAGGTGAAAGGATGGGGAAAAAACCTGTCAGGCTTATGGTCCAAGAAAGCCAGCTGATGTTCCAAAATCTATCAAAGTAGATTGCAACCCAAAATTAATCATAAGAGAAAAAGAAGGCTGTTATGTCTTAGTAAAGGGAACAATACATCAAGAAGATATAACTATGGTAAATATCTATGACCCAAATACCAATGCTATCAAATATGTGGAAAAAATACTCTGTGACATAAAACCACTTATGTACCACAACACAGTACTATTGGACGAATTTAATACATCTTTATCAACAGTAGACTAATCATCAAAGCAAAAAAAATCAATAAAGATATCTCCAGTTTAAACAACACTACAAATCAAATGAACTTAACAGACATCTATAGAATATTACATACCAAATTGGCTGAGTATACCTTCTTCTCAGCACCACATGGATCCTTCTCCAAAATAGATCATATTCTAGTCCACAAAGGAAATCTTAGCATATACAAAAAGCTGGCATAATCCCATGCATCCTATAAGATCATAATGGCATGATCCTAGCAATTAACAGCAAGAAAAATAACAGAAAATACATAAATACATGGAGATTGAATAATACCCTCTTAAATGAAGAATGGATCAAAGAACATGAGAGCAAAAATGAAGACATTCTTAGAAACGAATGAGAATGAAGACACAACATACTGAAATCTCTGGGACAATATGAAAGAGGAAAATTTATAGCACTGAATGCTTACATCAAAAATCTAGAGAGATCTCAAATAAGTAAGATTATGCTCCACCTCAAGTCCTTACAAAAAGAAAAACAATCCAATCCCAAAGCCAGTATAAGACAGGAAATAATCAAGAGTAGAGCTAAAATCAATGAAATTGAGAATAAAAAATAAAAAGAATAAACAAAACAAATAATTGATTCTTTGAAAAAATAAATAGAATTGACAGACCCCTAGCCAACCTCACCAAGAGAAAGAATGAAATGAAGTAAACCAATAAAAGCAGAGGGGAAAATGGAAAGATCACCACTAACCTATCTAAAATCTAGAGGATTATTGGAACCTATTTTGAAAAACTATGCGCCTCCATGTTGGATAATGTGGAAGGCATGGACAAATTCATAGCCACATACAACATTCCCAGATTGAAGCAGGATATAAAACAATTAAACAGACCAAAATCAAGTAACAAAATTGAAGTAGCATTTAAAAGCCTTCCAAAAAATAAAAGCCCAGAAACAGGTGGATTCTCAGCTGAGTTCTACCAGACCTTTACAGAAAATGAGCACCTCTCATTATTAAGCTATTCCATGAAATCAAAAGCAATGGAACCCTCCAAAACACAATTTATGAGACAACCATTACCCTGATACCAAAATCCAACAAAGACACATAAAGAAAAGAAAACTGTAGGCCAATATCCCTTATGAAAAAACATGCAAATAATCCTTTATAAAATTTTAGCAAACTGCATTCAAAACACATCAAAAAGATAACATCATGACCAAGTGGGCTTTATTCCAGGGATGCAAGGCTGGTTCAATGTACACAAACCAATAAACTTGATTCATCACCTAAACAGAATTAAAGACAAAAACTATATGATCATTTCAATTGATGCAGAAAAGGTCTTTGATGAAATCCAACACCCATTTATGCTCGAAATTCTGGAGAAGACTGGGATCAAAGGAATTTACCTTAAGTTTGTAAGGGTCATTTATGAAAATCTACAGCCAACATTTTACTAAATGGATAAAAACTGAGAGCATTCCCACTAAACCTGGGAACAAGACAAGGCTATTCACTCTCACTATCTTTATTTAATGTAGTCCTTGAAACCCTAGAGAGAGCAATCAGGCAAGAGAAGGACTCAAAGGGATATGAATAGAAAAAGAGGAAGTAAAACTATCTATAATTGCTGATGATATGATTCTATATCTAGAAAAAAAAACCTCCATCAAAAGATTTCTAGAGAGGCTGGAGTGGTGGCTTGGTGGTTATGGCACTTGCCTGGCATGTGTAAGAATGCATGCAAGGATGCAGGTTCAAACCGCATACACAATGAAATGTTGGAGCAATGAAAGCCACATGGAAAAGCTAAAATAAAACTGATTTTTTTCTCTCTTTCTCTCTCTTTTCCCCCTCTTTCTTTAAAAAAAAAAAAAGACTTCTGGAGCTTATAAATAGATTTAACAAATTGGCAGGATACAAGATCAATACCCAAAATCAATAGCTTTCCTATACTCCAGCAATAATTCAGCCAAAGAAGAAATCAGGAAATCTATCCCATTCACAATAACCTCAAAAAACATAAAATACTTTGGAATTAATCTAACAAGGGAAATAAAAGGCCTCTACAATGAAAACTACAGAACACTGAAGAAACAAATTGAGAAGACCTGAGAAAATGGCAAGATCATATGTTCTTTGTTAGGCAGAATCAATGTAATTAAAATGGCCATTCTGCTGAAAGTGCTATACAGATTCAATGCAACCCCTATCAAGATAGCAGTGTCATTCTTCAGATATTGAAAAATCAATTCTCAAATTCATTTGGAACAAAAAGAAACCCAGAATAGCCAGAACATTACTAAAAACAAATAAACAAGCAAAAAACCAAAAAATAAACAAACAAAAAAGTGAACCTGGAAGTATCACAATACTTGACCTGAAATTATACTATAAAAGTGTAGAAACAAAAACAGCATGGTATTGTTATCAAAATGGGCATGAAGACCAATGGAATAGAATAGAAGACACAGAGACAAACCCACAAATCTTTAACCATCTAATAAAGGGGGCAAAAGTATAGCTTGGTGGAAAGATAGCCTGTTCAACAAATGGTGTTGTACAAACTGGACAGCCATATGCAGACAATTGAAATTTGATCCTTATCTCTCACCCTGCAGAAAAATCAGATAGCAATGCATCAAAGAAATAGGAATTAAAACAACTACTATACAACTGTTAGAAGATAAAATAGGATCAACACTCCACCATATAGGTGCAGGCACAGACTTCCTTAACAAGACTCCCATAGCACAAGAATTAAAGCCAATAATTCATGAGTGGCATGCCATTAAACTGAAAAGCTTATGCACATCTAAAGAGTTAGTCAAGAGCATGAAGAGAGAACCTGCGGAATGGGAGAATATTATGGCTTTCTCCTCCTTCAACAGGGAGCTAATATCCAGAATATACAAAGAACTCAAAAAACATAATACCAAAAGCACAAATCTCATATCAATAAATGGTTTAAGAAACTAAACAGATACTTCTCAACAGAGGAAGTTCAGAAAGCCAATAAATATGAGAAATTATTCAACATCACTAGCAATCAGAGAAATTCAAATCAAAAGTACATTAATATTCCACCTCATTCCAGTCAGAATGGCAAAGATGAATAATACAAACAACAACCAATTCTGGAAGGGATGTGAGGAGAAAGGAATACTAGCACACTGTTGGTGGGACCGCAAACTGGTACATCCATTCTGGAAATCAGTGTGGAGACTCCTCAAAAAATTAGGGATGGTGGGGCTGGAGCGGTGGCTCGGCTGTTACAGCACTTGCCTGGCATGCGCAAGTACACGGGTTCAAACCCCAGCACCACGTATAAAACTAAGTGTCTGAGCAACGAAAGCCATGTGAAAAACTCCATAAAAATGGATTCTCTCTCTCTCTCTCTCTCTCACTGTCCTTCTCTCTTAAAAAAAATTAGGGATGGTATCACTGTATGACCCAGCTATCCCATTCCTGGGTATGTTCCCAGAAGCACTAGAATCAGCATATTAGAGTGACACAGCAAAATCAGTGTTCATAGCAGCTCAATTTACAATAGCAAAACTATGGAGTCAACCCTGATGTCCTTCACTGGATGAATGGATCCAAAAACTATGTATTTACAATGGAGTTCTACTGAGCTACTAAAAAGAACAAAATTATAGCTTTTGCAGGTATATGAAAGGAAATAGAAAGAATTATGCTGAGTGAAATAAGCCAAACTCAGACACTTAAAGGTCAAACGTTGTCTCTCCTATGTGGAAGCTACAGTAAAGCCAAGGATAAGGTGAAAGTTAGTCAAGTTTATTTACTAGACCCACCGTATTCAAAGTAACACATAATCTGGGGGAAGACAATTCATGAAGGTGGAGAAGGAGGGTGGAGAGAGGGCAGAGGGAGAAAGGAGATAGAGGGAAAAAGAGGCTATTATTACTGTAGGGTACTCTTTATTGCCCTAAGAAGCTAAATAGTACTCATGCAGGCATTTAAAACTACAACATTCAGAAAATTTATATATATATATATATATGGACATTTATATCTGTAATGGAGGGAATTACAGTGAAGACAAGTGATTTGGGAGTGGGCGATGGGGTATGGGAGATTCTGGAAAAGGTTTGTGTGCAAGTTACATGGTCAGTACATATACACGTATGAATGTATAACAATGAATCCCTTCAACATTTAAGACTGTTGAACTAATAAAAAATACCAAAAAAAAATCCTTCAACACTTCTGTATTGCTGTTAGTATAAATCCCAAAGTTTACTGCCATTAAATGAGACTCTCTGATGTGATTCTTCCTACCTGCTGAGCCTCACATCTTGCCATTTCTTACCTGTGAGCACCTCACAACAATTTCCACAAATACTCCAAACTGTTTGATTTCACTGTAACTCTCATTCAGTTCTTTTTGGAATGATTTGTTTCACTTGATGAACACCTAAACCAGATTTTAGGACAGAGCTAGAGACAATTCAATTATAAAATCTTTCCTGCCCCCTAATCAGGTGGAATTGATCCCCATTATTCTGACCTTGTGGTACTGCATACATGAGTCCCAAAGTGGGACTTTAATGCACAGCTTTAAAAACAGAGTACAAATGTTATTACTTTTTTTCAATTAATAACCCAGAGTGTACCTTAAATACCATCCTCCACACAAATAAACAAAACAAAACAGGAAAACATTTCCCCCTTTGCTCTTTCCTTTCTATCTGAAGGCTTACACAACATGAAAAAGATAGAAGGACATTCACTCTGTGTTAGTCATGAAAGCTATTAACCAAATATCCTGGTTCTCCTTCTAAGTACATGGTTGGCATATACATTTTTGCCCCCTTGAGGGAGGAAATGGCCCTTGTACTTATTCGGGTCAATGAGATGTCAGCAGAAATGACTTCCCTATAGAAGTCATTAAGGTCCAGTATTTGATCGGAGAAACACTTGTGAAAGTGGAGTCTTATTAGCCAGAGTCTTTGTGTAATGAGATTTTCAATTTGTGTTCCAATGTAGCATGAGCAAGAAGGGAACTTTTTTTGTATTAAGCCACTGAGACTTAGGAATTGTCTATTAGCTCAGTATGATGTAGCCAGCCCTGTCTGCCATATCCACCAAGTAAGTGTATCATAGGGTCTGGTGAGTGTGGCAAATAAGACTGGTAACCAAACCTGGTTGCTGAAGAATCCTAATGCATTTCCTTATAGGGAAGGGTTTCTCAACTTGGGCATATTCTTGCAAAATTGCTCAAGAGTTGATATTTTGTTCTGTATAATTCTTTTAGCTAGGGGCCATCCTGTATATTGTATGATGCTTAGTAATGTATCTAGCTTTTGTCCAGTGGCACCGCCCCCACATGAGTCTGGAAGTCAACATCATTCCAGTTGGAAACCACTAATATAGGGAATACAGGCTTGCTGTTAATGTAGCCCTTTACCCAGGCTGCTGTAGAACTTGGAGAGAGAAATACCTTCTCTCTGGGCTCGGTTGTACCAGTGGACTTCCAGAGTCACATTTCTTTAAGTTTGGCTCTTCCAGGACGTAGGGCTGAAAACTCCCATCTTTTTATGCACACTACTCCTCCCCTTGGCCACCATAGAAGCATGACACTAAAGCCAGTTCAGGTGTCTGCTTCTTGTAAAGTTTGATCTGCTACTGTTGGATGTCCACATCTTCAGGGGTGGGGAGTGATCACTTTTTGACTCTGAAACATACCTAGTTTTTAGACCCTTTATTTATCTTTCCAGGAAAGTAGCTAAGTAGACATTCTGAGTTTTTTTGTTTGTTTGTTAGTTTTCAGTTTTTTTTTTTTCTCCACTAATCTGGTGGAATTCCAGAGAAGATATATGCTTCCCTTTGGGAAGAAGAACTAACTTCAGTGCCTCAGAGTAACTTGTCCTCTGTGGGCAACTCTTTTACTAGAAAAGAGAAGAAAAACCTTACATAGTTAATTTCTGATGGGGCATAACAATAATAATAATTACTATTCAAATTATTCTTGTGGATAATTGCCGACATCTGTTAAGAGAAGAGATATGTATCAAGTCAGGTTACGTGTATCTCATTAATCCTCATAACAGATGTCCTAGGAGGCATGTATTCTGTTTTTCCATATTTTGTCGAGAAGGAAACAGGGGCACAGAGGACTTAGTTAATTTGCCCAAAGTGATACAGTAGTAGACTTTGAGTCTAGATGTAGATCTACTCATTCTGCTAGGTATAGTGGAGTATGCCTATAATGCTAGTGACTCAGGAGGCTGAGGCATGAGGATCCAAGTTCAAAGCCAGCCTCAGCAACTTAGCAAGGCCCTAAGCAACTTAGTGACACCAGGTCTTAAAAAAAAAAAAAAGGCCTGGAGATGTTTTTCAGTGGTTAAGCACCCCTGGGTTTAATTCCTGGTACCACAAAATAAAATAAAAAATTAAAAAAATAAATCTACTCATTCAGATTCCTAAGAACCTCCCACCTTTAATACTTGCATGGAAACTGGAAGAGAGGCAGAAAGACCTGTTGGAGACTGTTCCACAGTAAAACAAGCACAACTGGTGATAACTGTTTTGAAAAGTAAAACATTTAATGTCTCTGGAAATTGATATAGTTTCTTCTTCAAAGAAGAGACAGTTTTTCAAGCAAATCTACTAACTCCCAATAAAGTGTCTATATCACTTGAGCATGACCTACTCTTTCCCTCCTGGCTTTCTATCTCAGTCTGTTGGAAGTTTCACTTTGATGAGTGTCACAAAGATGCAGCTTTCTCTTGCCTCAATTCACAGGCAACAAAGATGCTACCCACTGAGAGGGACAAGCCACCAGCATTTCTTGTCCCCTCTAGCTCCAAGTTGCAGAGGCTAAATTCTGGTGGGCACAACTGAGAAGTCACAGGCTCCCTTTCTCCACCTACCCCTACCCGTATTTACAGGTTCCCCTGTAGGAACAGTATGACTCAGAATACTGGGGCTCCCGATCACCCTCACTCAAGATTGCTTGTAGTGTGAAGGTCCTATGTGTGACATTATAAGCTGAAAAGAATGCATACTGAGGACCAATACCACATAAGAAGATGCTCAAATCATTAACCACAAAGGAAATGCAAATCAACCACAATGAGGTACCACTTCACACCAACTAAGATGGCTATAAATAAATAGGGATATAGTAACAACTGTTGTGGAGAATGTGGAAAAACTGGAGCCCTTGTAAAAAGCTGGAGAGAATCTAAAGAGGCACATCATTTTAGAAAAAAGGATGACAGTTCTTTAAAAAGGTTAAATCCATCTGAAACTACTATATGTTCCAGTAATTCCACTCTATGTATATACTCAGATGAATGAAAACATGCATCCAAATAAAATCTCAAGCATGAATGTTCTTATCAGTATGATTTGTAATAGCCCCAAAGTAGAAACAACTGAAATGTCTATAAACTCATGTTTGGTAATAAAAAGTGGACTATCCATTCAATGAAATAATATTAATCATGATTGAGGTATGATGGAAGATACAGCATAGATAACTTTGAAAACATGTTAAGTGAAAGAAGCTGGTCAAGAAAGTCCACCTATTCCATGATTCCATTTATATGTAAAGTAGAGAATTGGCAAATCTATAGAAACAGAAATAGATTCATGGTTGGTTATGGATGGGGGTAAGAGAAATGGGGAGTGACAGCTAATAAATATAATTTTCTTTGTAGGGATGAACATATTCTAAAATTGTGTTGCTACACAGCTCTGAATTTGGTTAAATGATTGAATTGTATGATTTAAGTGAGTGGATTATATAAGAATTATATCTCAATAAAGTTGTTATAAATATATAATCAAGTGTTATAGAGTCTTCCTGCCCTAAACAGTAAATCTTTGAGAGTAAGAGCCATGTTTCATTAATATCTCTTTATTCTTTGTTTATCACAGAGGTCTAGTACAGAGGCAAAAAGCACGGATTTTGGAATTAGCTCAACCTGAGTTTGAGTCCTACAGTCATGCATACTAGCTGTGTGGCCTTGGCAAATCATGTAAGTTCCCTAAGCCTCAGTTTCCTCACTTACATGATGGAAGTGATCTAATTAAGATCATGGAGTTGTAACATGGATTCAGTGAGGTAATTCATAAATAGGACTTAACTAAAATGCCTGGCACATAGTATGCTCTCTAGAAACGTTATGTCTCATTTACAACAAGTGCTTAGTACACAAAGGAGAAAGGATAGAAGACAATTTGATGTATATGTGATCAATGGGCTTAGAGATAAGATTTAAAAAAAAAATCTAGTTATGGCATTGGAACGTCATATCGCCAAAATGAGTAGAAAGTTACTACAATTCTTGAGTTCAGGAAACATAATATAAAAATTTTTGAGTTAGAGTTTTATAATAATTGTGAGTTAGAGTATGTTAGAGAAGTGGTGTTATAGGCAAAGAAACACACTTGGAGAAAACCTGAATAGTCATTTCTACTTGGAATCCAGCAGTTGTTTCTTTCTAAGCTTCAGTTTCTAAAGCTGTAAAATGTGCATGGTAATCCTTGTTCCAGCCACTTCACAACGTAACTGGAAAGCCCAAATGACAAAATGTGTATGAAATGGCTTTGAAAACTAAACAGTTGACAGTAATTACCCTTATAATATTATTAGTGTTATCCTGCACATATATTTATTTAGATTTTAGTTAATGATGACCACTATTTGGGTTCTCTGTGAAGTAGACTGTGAGAAAGAAACTTTATTAGGAGGAAATTTCTTCGGGAGTTCTTGTGGAATCCGCACCTGTAGAGGAAGGGAAGTAAGCAAGACTGAATGGAGAGAGAAGATGGACTGGTTCAGGTACACAAAGGCCTCATCTAAATGCTAGAGATGCTCTAACGCTGAGATAGCCCTTGTTTGCTAAAATTTTTTTTCTTTCTTGAAGTTCCTTAGGATGGTTTGGTACAGAGTAACTATTGATTGCATCAGATATATACTTCTATATTATGGCCATTAAGTTATTTAAAGTTGGGGCTGGAGCGGTGGCTCGGTGGTTACAGTGCTTGTCCGGCATGCACAAGTACACAGGTTCAAACCCCAGCAACCCATGTACACAACTAAGTGTCAGAGCAACTAAAGCCATGCGAAAACCTCGATAAAAATTGATTCTGTCTCTCTCTCACTGTCTTTATCTCTTTTAAAAAAAATAAGTTATTTAAAGTTTTGTATACAACTTTAAAAATTCCTTTAAATCATTAGAATAGTAAAATAATGCAGATTTTGAAGTAGTTTGAAAAATCAATCAAATATATCTGAGGCACATGGAAAAGCGATTATATTAAGAGAAAAACAAATTTACATTTGACAAGAATGTCTTTTTCTAAATCTCTTAAATAATAAAAGCATACTAACATTGTGGTTCAGGGAAGTTATCCATTGCAACTGCTGTTTTAAATATTTAAAAAGTCAGCTTAAAATACATTTTCCCTCAGAAATTTAAAAACTTTTAATTCTTAAAAGGTTTTCTTTTTCACTTTTTAACAACATTTTTTTCCTTCTGAGATTTTTAAATCTTTAAAATAACTCACTTTGGAAATCAGAGGTAAACAAAAAAAGTTAAGAGCAAACGTATGGGCAGTAAAATATTACTGAGACTCAGTAAGAACACGTTGTTACTTTCTTATGTACCACATATTCTTAAAGATACTCAATTTTATTACTCCTAAGTAAAACAGGGCTAATGAAGGGTTTTCAAACAAAAATTACACAAGAAAAAAAAACCTTTTTTTTTTTTATAAATAGATGAAATGATGTGTAACTGTTTATTCAGGCTAGGTGTTTTGGATTCATTGAATGTATCAGAGTATGGATTCTTAATCTGCCTAGTATCATCTGGGTTTTATCATGGGAACAAGCTGAAACAAAACTGTGGTGCCACAAAGCAGTGTTCTTTAAACCTTTTTAGTCATAGTCCCCCAAATTAAATTCTTAGGCTGCACATGTTTCTTTTGCCAAGTAAAATTTTTATATTATAAATATTTGAATTTTTACAATAAAGCCATTATTTTACTTTTAAAAATTCTAGTGAAATCTAAATACCATTTGATACTCATTATTTTACAGTAATGCATGCTACATGGTAGTGGAACAAATGAACCTGCAATTTTAGTGCCTTACTATAAAAAAGTTTATTTTTCTCTCATATCAACTCAATTGGAAGACATATGGCTTCATTCAATCTTGTGCATTTATCATCCCTGAGGGCCTCAGAATCCTTTGATTCAAGCTAGTGGACAAGAAAAAAAAAAGTTGAATCAAGAAAAGAAAATGTTGAATCAAGCATAGAAAGTTTTAAGAGCCACCCACATAGTATTGGCTACAACTTGGTCACTTGGCTACATCAGACTGCAAGAAAGACTGAAATGTGCTTCAGTTGTGGGGCCAGAGAAAAGAGAATATAAGTTTGGTGAGTGCAAAGCAGTTTCTACTCTTGCTTACTTTTCTGCACCAATATCCTTTTTCTTCCCACATAACACATACTCTTCTGTTCATCACCACATTTTTCTCCAATTTCAGGATCATCCAGAGAGGCATGTCCTCTCTGTTAAAATCTGGATTTAGATTCCTCTGGTTAGCTTTTCCCTTGCTGCAACCAAAAGATAAGACAAGAACATTTTTAAGGAGGAAAAGTTTATTTGGGTCTCATGGTTTCAGAAGTTTTGATCTGTAGATGACCAATTCCATTGTTTTGTGCTGGTGGTGACACATGGTGGAAGGGTGTGGCAGAGGAAAGCAGCCCAGGAGGTGGCCAGTAGGAAGCAGAGGAAGACAGCTCCACACTCCAGGAACAAAATATGTGCACAAAAGTCACAGCCCCAAAGACCTACCTCTTCCTGTCACACCCTAGCTCCCTACAGTTACCACCCATTAATCCTTATCCAGTAATTAATTCATATATTGATTAGGATAAGACTCTCATAACCCAATCATGTCACATCTAAACTTTCTTGCATCATGTCACACATGAGCTTTTGGGGGACACCTCAGATCCAAACCATGACACTGCCACTGCCCCCTTCCTCTCCACCCATAACCACACATACAAAAGAGAATGGTGGGAGAGGGACAGGTTTTGGAAGAGTGAATAGTAGGAAATACAGAACACTTAATGGTATATAAAAGCTATGAAACCTGGAAGAGTAAGGACTGGAAGAAGCCCCTGCTGTGGCAGTGGAAAAATGTTTCTTGGTTCAGTAGTGTGCACGTTGGAAGAAGTCTGTAATTTTTTGTTGTCCCTGGCTCTTCAACTCTCCCTTCACCAGGATCCTTCTTTGTCCCTTATTATCCACTGTCACATCCAATCTGAGTGATGCTACATTTAGGATAGTCTTAGGACTATGGGTTTTAGTTCAATATATTCTCTACAGTATATAAAATTATATTTGGATTAACTTAGATAAGTTGAAAATTAACTAATATAAAGACTATTTTGGGAAAGGGATTGCCTATGTTGGGTGAGCTCATTTGCTTATTTAATGGGGTTCTTTAATTTTTACATTCTTTTGAATTTACACTGCTTTTCTCAGTTTCAGTATAGTAGAAGAGAATATAATTTAGGTGTGCCTACTACCAAAGTGTTCACACTAAGGTAAAATAAGATATATATCAC
Organism: Aplodontia rufa; assembly: GCA_004027875.1. NCBI lineage: Eukaryota > Metazoa > Chordata > Mammalia > Rodentia > Aplodontiidae > Aplodontia > Aplodontia rufa. The sequence goes on from PVKS010002787.1 coordinate 69,304, forward strand.
CTTTAGAAAATTGAACAAATTTAAAATATAGATAACTTTCAGATTATTATACTTTATATGAAGCTATATTGTCTGTTTACTATACTTATATAAATATATTACATATATTTATAGTTACATAATATCCCTAAATGTTGTATTTATTCACCAGAATAAATATTGCTACTCTAAAGATATCTAAAGACTTGTATATTTTTATCCTTTAACTTTGTCAGTCAGGTTTTCATAAGGAGTGCAAACTGTAAAACTTCTGCCAGTGCCAGTCAGCCTTGTAATATGATATATTTTCCTTTATGTCTTTTTCTTTCCAAAATATCTTTTTCTTTGTGCTTTATTTAGGATTTAAAGGAAAATGAGATTAAAATGAATTCTACTCAGAGTATTTGAAAAGTATAATCATTTTGTAAAAAATAATCTTAAATACTTAAGATTTTAAGGAATAATTTCAAAGTATTACTAATTTCCAATAGCTACTTAAAATGTACTTTTTTGACATTTGAAATAACTATATATATGTTGGACATGCTCGCATAGCAAATAAACCCCTGGTAACTGAGATAAGAGATTGCATTAGGAAAGGCAGCAAGATGGCTGCTCCTGGGACAAGAGAGAACAGCACCGCATGATCTGGAGTGAGTGAATTTACTGGCTCTCTCTGCTCTCTCTCGTGGGAACAGGGCTTGGGCGGGGGATTTGAAATTGGGAGGAAGGACTTGTTACTGTGGCTGCACCAGGAAACATTGGCTAAGTGCCAAAACTCAGGTGTGGTGAGGTAGTCAGTTTACCATGGGAAAGACTGTTCTTTGTGAAGGAGGAATTTGTATTTATATCTAAATATGCCCATCATAATTAACAGTTATCTAACAATAAATGCATGCATTTAAAATTACTTTGATGGGGCTGGAGCAGTGTGGTTCAGCAGTTATGGTGCTTGCCTGGCATGTACAAGGACTCAGGTTCAAACCCCAGCACCAAATACACAACAAAAAAGTATCAGAGTGACAAAAGCCACATGAAAAATTAAATTGAATTTTCTTTTTCCCTCTCTCTCTCACTTTCCCTCTCTCTCTTTAAAAAAATAAAAATTAAAAAAATAAAATTACTTTGAAATTTGAAATGATAATATGTAATCTCTGAATGATAGGTATCTATACAACAGATCACCTACATCTGGATTTTTTTATGGTTTTCGTGTTCATCATTTGAATATGAGCATCTTAGAGATTTTAGGTACTCTCATTTTATCAAACAAAATCTTAAAACCTTATGTAAATATATTCAGCCTCAACTATGTTACTACTCACTCCATACTGAGCACAAAGTTAATCTCCTGTAGCAGTGATTAGTTCATAAGCCCACAGCATCATTTCTTGAAAACATTTATTGTCCACCTGAAAATGTGCATGATCAATCTAATCTATTGTTGACAAAATTGTAAAAATATCCAATGTTGGCATTCCACTTATATTTCAGAAACGCATTCTATTTAACCAGAGTAACTAATTGCTAATGTGAATAAGAATTTCAAAGTAAGTTTTTCAGAATTTTCATTCATATAATACATATTTAGCTGTAATTATTGTTTTTGAGTCCATTCATTTCTCACAAATGTATTTTTACAGTTGCAAAGGATCTTAAAGATTAAATGATTTATGGAAGGTCAAGCATAAGAAGACTAAACTGCCATAGAAAAAGGAGCCAAGACAAAAAAGTATGGCTAGTCATAGAAAAGGAAATATAAATGGGTAGTATACAAATAAAAAGAGTATAAGCTTCATCATAGTAACAGAAATGAACTTTTAAATGATAATGCAATTCTACTTTCACCTGTAGCTTGGTGAAGACCAAAGAGTTTGATGACACATCTGAACTGTCAAGGCTGTAGACAGGTAGGTGAGAGTGAACTGGTACAGTTTCCCAAGAGGGTAATCTGGCAATGTCTATCAAAATTACAGTTGAATGCTTATGTTGGTCAAAATTTACAGAATTACACACTATAATTATAGTATAATTATATAAATTAGGCCTTAATTTTTAAAAATAAAAATGTTTAGTGTCCTCAAAATAAATTCCATGTTGCCTTTAGAGAGAGTGAGTTTGATATATACTTGTACTGGTATGTAATAAACTCCAAAATACTTATTTTAAAAAATTTATAATATTAAGTAATTTGTTTTACATAGAAAAATGAAAGATCCTTTATTGTTGGAGACTAAGCCCAACATGATGCCAGAGAAAAGAATTAGTGGTAAACAACTCTGTAAAGGGCCCAGCTGGCTTGTAATTGGTGGTAAACAACTCTAAGAGGCCCAGCTGGCTTGTAATTAGCAAACTGCCTGACCGCGTGACTAAGCTATTTGGCCGCTCATTTGTTGCAACTGGTTGAATGTGTTTGCACTGTGTCCCTATTGGTTGTTGAAACAGATAAATACCAGGCATACGAGACAGAGAGAGATGACGCTAATGAGAGGAGACCTTCCCATGCAGGCGGCAGAAACGAGACAGAGTGGTAGCCACTAGTCAGAGAAGCAGCGGCGCAGAGACAGAGGAGAGCAGCAGAAGAGGCAGAGAAGAAAACCTAACATGCAGGCAGCCGAGGAAGAAAAGCCTCGGCTGCAGAAATGGGGACTCTAAAGAGAGAAAATGTGAATAGCCTCGACTCTAAATGTAATGTTTTAAGGCCTTGCCTCTAAAAGAGAGAAGGCGGAAGCACTTGGAGGCCTTTAGCCGAGGTAGAGGGAGAAGTGAAGCGCTTGGAGAACCCAGGGCCGGTGGGTCTGCTTCATTCCCAGTCAACCAGGAATGAGAGCCGTCCGGTTCCTGCCGGCTGGGACCGGACACTTTATTTTGTAAGTATTACTAATTATATATGCTTCTCTTCATCTTGACATTGTTTTGTTCTTTTCACACGTCATATTTCATCTATACTTTTATGGACCAACATTGCACACATATATACAATTTAAATGGCCTTTAGTGGCTAGAGTGGTGGCTCAGTAGTTATAGCACATGCATAGCATGTGGGAGGACATGGGTTCAAACCCCAGCACCACATATACAACTAAGGGTCAGAAAAACAAAACCCAGATGAAAAATAAAGTTGCTTCTCTCTTTTTTCTCTCATTCTCTCCCTCTCTCTTTAAAAAAGAAAAAAACTGACCTTTAGACATTTGATTGTTACTGTAACTTAACTATTGAACATTCAGCTGTCTTCTATATCCACGAAGAGTTTTGCACTTTTGTTTGGGGAGGCTGATATACTCCCATAAGTGGTACTTACAAGTAAAAACATTTTTATATTTTATAAGTAGATTGCTTTTTAAAAACATTTTGTCTATTACATGTAACTGTAAACAATGCATGATTACGTTTCTCCACAGACTTGCTAATATTGAATTTTATATTTAAGATTTTGAAAAACATAAGACAATCTTGCTAATTATTTTGTAAAGATACTTGAAATGTTTTTGTTATTTTAAAATCTATATATGTATAAATTCAGTTGAATTCTGGAGCAAAATTTAATTCACTCTTGCTCGTTTAGCTATTTGCCAAAAATTTATAAAATCGGATATTTTCATATTGTAGCAAATTTATTACTTTAGTTATTTAGTTTGTCCATAGTTAGAAACAATTAACTGCTGGGCAGTGTGGCGCATGCCTATAATCCCAGCCTCTTGGAGGCTGAGGCAGGAGGACCACAAGTTCTAAGCTAACCTCAGCAACATAGCAAAGCCCTAAGCAACTTAGTGAGATCCTGTCTCAAAAAATCGAAGTTAAAATAATACAATAAAAAATGAAGAAAGAAAAAACAAGGGCTTGAGATATGGCTTAGTGGTCAAGAATCCCTGGGTTCAATCCTTGGCACTACCCCCAAAATTATTACGTTAGCAAACCCTATCTCTATCAACAAAGGATTCTGTAAAGGAATGGCGTAGGCCACAACCAAAGCTCATTTATTTTTCACAGCTGAAGGACATTTTAGGGTGTTAAAATATTAATTTCATTGCTTTCTTTATTCATAGTATATTTCATTAGTATATAGATGTTTCCAAAACGTAAACTGATTTTTTAATTGCTCTCTATAGTGTTACCAATTCATTTCTGAGTTAGGAAAAAAATGTTATAGAAAGAGCCGTCGGGAGAGAGATTAAGTTCACCAATTCCATCGGCAAACTTGATGCTTTGCTTTAAGCCTCTGCAGGTGAAATTTGCACGAGCAACCGAATCTGAGTTGGGGGTCGTCTTGGATTTGTCGTTTTGTATGTCTCTCAAGCAGATATTAAAAATGGTAAACCACAGAGCAAGGTATGGCATATTGAAAGCGCTGGAGCGCATTACGTTTTCACATTCAGAACACGATGGTGCACGAGGGCGTGCAGAGCGAGGAAGGGGTGGCAAAGTGGCTCAGCACCAGGCCGCACAACCCGTCCGTGCTGGAGGCAACGCAGCCCCAAAGCAGAAGCAGCGTTTCGACGACTGCGAATACAATCTCCGAGAGGTTTCCGGAGATATCAAGGCCAGACCGAGCGCAGCGCGTCCGAACCGGCGGCCTGAGAGCACCCTTCCCCGCCGTTCGGTCCGCCGGACCCGCCCGGGCGCTCACTTCCGCCGGCGCCGACCGCGGCTCTTCCCGCCAAGCCCGGCTGCGGCTTCAGGCCGGAGGGCGCCCGCGGGACTGCGCGTGCGCGGCTTCGCGGACCGCGCGCCATGGCGGGGACGGAAGCCAGCCTGTTGCGCCAGTTCCCGCTGCTTCTGCCCCAGAACCTGGCGAAAACCGTGTATGAGGGATTCATTTCGGCTCAGGTACCCTCCCGGTCGTTGCTCGCTGGCTGAAAGCGCCTCTCGCGCGCGGTGCGCCCGGCGACCCGGACCGGTGGCGATGGAGAGCTCCGGTGCTGGACGGCTCGAGACGCCCGGGCTTGGGAGCCCAGCTTCGGGGGGCTGAGCCCGCGGCGTCGACCGTGGGGTTGGGGCAGGGCGTCGGCGAGCCCCAGCGCATGGCATTCGCGTTTGGTGTTGGAGATGCGTTTCGGAGGAAAACCCCGGGCGGGCCCTCCGCCGAGCGCGGGGTGACAGCCTCTGCAGCGGAGGACTCGCAGGCGCAGATCAGCTAGCGCTCCGGGCTCCGGGCGTCTCTTAGGAGCTCCCTACCCTGCACACGTGCACCGTTCTCACGTTCAGAGAGCGCTTTCCACGTACAGTATCTCAGTCCCCGACCCCCTGGCAGGAAAAAAAATCTGGTTCTTAAAGTTGAGGAAATCAAGGCAGTGGACTCTGGCATCGGATCCCCTTAAACGGAGGCTGATTCCAATCCCGGGAACTTCCCTTTCTCGTGGCGTGAGGATAAGCGGTTAGGATTTTGAGTATGGACTTTCGCTCCCTGAACGTGACGCTCGGTTCGTCCCCTTCACCCCTCCCACCCTAGAACGCACACTGATTAAAGGTAGGGGTGGTACCCTATCTTAAAATGTTTTGAAATGTTTCCAAACATCTCTCCCAAAAATATTGAATGCATTTTCAAATCCACTTGCTGAAAGAAAACTGTCCTTAAGAGTTAGAAAGTGGAATTAATCAGAATGTTTTCACAGAAAGTAGAGGTTAAAATTCATCATTACATATGGGAGAAAATCAACCTTTCCTTCCCCAATTGTTGAATTACTTAGTTAAAATACATTATTTGTTTTCATACAACATTTAGAAGAGTTGAAAAAATATCACTAAATTACTTTTTTAAAAGACCATGGTACATCCTGTTTTAGGCACTTTTTGTGCATGTGTCTACCCCGGCTAAAGCCCTTTAGAAAACGTTTAGCCCTGGGAACTGAATAAATTTTTTAAATGATCTGTGTCCAAAGCTACCATTCTAATTTGTACCTTCCTTAAATACCTTTCATGTTTATTTGCTTCAGAGTACTGCGGATTGAACCCAGGTTCTCCTGCTTGCTAGGCATGTGTTCTACTACTGAGCTACATTCTCAGCCCTTTAAAAACTTTATTTTGAAACACTCTTGCTAACTTGCCTAGCCTGGCCTTGAATTTGTGGTCGTTTGATGCCAGGTTTTTGAGATGAGGCTGGATTCTCTGCTCCTGCTGGCAAATGGAGTCTGGGCCAACTACAGATCCCAACAGCCAAAATAGCCCCCTTCTAGTGTTTGCAGCTATTCCCAATTAAAAGTGGGAATTTGGGCTGGCTGCAGTCTTCTGCAGCTGAAATAGTGGTAGCAGCTCCCCAGCTAAAAGCTGGTGTTGCAGCTCTTGGCGTGGTGGAAATTCACCCTGGGAATTCGGCACCAATCTCCTGGGTTCTTGTCTCACGAATTTGAAGAATAAAATCCACAGACAGCCATGGAAGGAGTAGTAAAAAGGAGTAGGATTTATGTAAGGAAGGAGAGCAGGGACTCCTCAAGGCGGAGAGGCTCCTGGAAACTGGACACCGTCTAATGGAGGTTAGGCCAGGGGTTACGTTGATTTGGATATGAGCATAATTAACATTTACACAAAGCAGGCATTGAGAAATGAATGCATCTACGGCATTGGTTGAAACTATGCAAAACAGACATTGAAACTAAGTACCAAAGTCATTGGTTAAAATCTATGCAAAACTGTAGCAATTCTTTCCAAGTTCCCATCTGTGTCCATCCCCACTTCTTAGTTTTTCCCTCTCTGGGACAATGGTGTTGCTCCCACAGGTGAGCCTCATGGTCATTTGCATACGAAGGCCCTGGGCATGCCCTTTAATGGCTCTCTACTGGCCAGCCTTCTAGGTGTGGTTGAATGGGGCCCATAGTCCTGACTACCTAGCCATTTTACTGTCTCTCCTAAAACTGTCTCACTTTTACCTCAGCTGAGTAATGGGGTTACTGGTGTTAAGTTTTAAGCAGCTTATTTAAATATTTAACCTAAACATTATTTGTTTATAAATGTTTTCTACGTTTTTCATATTTACAGAGAAGTAGCATGGTTGAACAAAGAATTTCAGTGTATTTATTAAAATTCATCAGTTTACATTTTGATTTATTTTGAGTGTGAAATGTGAGAGGGTATATATGTTCATTATTTGCCTGACCCATTTGAGATTAAATTGTAGACATACTCTCATTATACCTAAATACTTAAGCATACATTTCATAAAAATAAGCACACATTTATATATAACCACAAAACATTTACTAAAATCAGGACATTTAATTATAGTACAATACCTTCTCTAACCTCGAGTCCATATTCAAATTTTGTTAATCGTATAATTATGTACTTTATGCTTCCCTCATCCCCCACTATGTGATATAAAATTTGCCGTGTCTTTTTAACTTGAAATAGTTCGCACTGTTTTTTTTTTTTTTTTTCATGAACTTGACATTTTTAAAGAGTACAGATTTGTCAGGTAGAAGGTTTCATATTGAGGTCTAATAGTTCCTTACCATTAGCTTATGAATCTGGGCAGGAATACCACAGAAAGTCCTATTTATTCTAAGATGAACATGAAGTCAGCTGGTTCTGTGAGTTTTCCTTTTGTAATTAGTTTTTGGGAGGTACTTTGAGACAACACACTTACCCTAGTTTTAGCATTTATTGACTTGCTTGAGTTAGTTATTACTGTCATAGTTGCCAAAGGATGATTTTCTAATTGTTATTCTTTCTATATTTATGAATTGGTCTTTTATTATTAGGAGTAGCTTTCTCTTCTTTCTCACTTATTTATTCTTATCAGAACAGACTCATGGGTGCAAAAAAAATGATTAAAATAACCATTACTTTTATTCTGTATTTTGTTGCTCCCAGCAGATTTGGCCATTGAAACACACTTTTTTTAAATATATAAAGTCTTTAAGGATTTGTATTTACCTCTCATTGTTGTTTTAAAAGTATCCTGTAGGGGCTGGAGTGGTGACTCAGCAGTTATGGTGCTTGCCTGGCATGCATATGGACACAGGTTCAAACCCCAGCACCACATACACAATGAAGGGTCAGAGCAATGAAAGCCACAAGAAAAAATAAATAAAATTGATTTTCTCCTTTCACTGTTCCTTTCTCTGTTAAAAAAGAAAAGTATCCCATAGATACTGACATGTAGTGTTTTCTCATCATCATTTTCTAGACATTATATCATTTCTATTTGTTAGTTCCTTTGAACCCATGAGATGTTTACTAGAAAGGTTTAAAATTTTTTTGGTGAAAGATCCTTTTTGATGTTTAGTTTTTAATCTTGATGTTCATATCTACCTTTATTTCATTGCAGTTAGTTTGTAAAAAATTATTCTGGAGCTTATTAGTACTTTTTTCTGTGACATAACTTATTTGTGAATGAGTCTTTTGTGATTAAAAGGTGTATTCTCTATTATAATGTTCTTATCTCTTGAATGAGCTTTGGTAGTTTGTGTCCATCAAGAAATTTGTTCATTTCATCTAGGTTTTTAAATTTGTGGGCTTAAAATTACTGATAATATTCCCTTATCCATTTACTGTCTTTAGGCTCTGTGATGATGCTCCTTATATTGATTATCTTTGGTATATAATGATACAAACCCTAAAAACTCTCTTTTTGAGTGGATCAGGAATTTGGGAGCAACTTAATTAGTGATTCTTGATAAGATATGCCATGAACTTGCAAGAAAGTTGTTTGTGAGGATGTTGACTTTGGTTCTGCAAAGGTTGAATAGATCAAGGATTTGCTTCTGAGATTATTCATTCACACAGCTATTGACTTGAGTCCTCAGTTTGCCACTGCTTTTCACAGAAAGCATCATTTTTCTCATCACATGGACTTGGATAATATTGCTTGACTGTCATCATGAGCATAGCATCTAGCTTCTCAAAGTGAGTGATAAAAGAAAGCAGAAAATTGCACATTATCTTTTATTTCTTAGGCCCTGAAGTCACACAGTTTTACTTGTACTTTATTTGTTAGAAGCAAGTCTCCATGTACAGTCCATATCCAAAAGTAAGGAGATCAGGTACCCACTCCTAAAGGTAGAAGTCATCAGATAATTCATGGATATATTGTTAAGATTTTTTTTGTTCTATTTCCTGCTATTACTAATTTTTGCCTTATCTCTTTTTCCTCGATGCATCTAGATACAGGTTTATCAAAATACCTTTTTGTTATTGATTTATTATGTAATTGCATATTAGCCATAGAGCAAACTTGTATGGTTTGAACTCTTAAATTTATTGACTTATTTTTATGACCCAGAATATCGTCTATCTTGGTAAATGTTTTGTGTATACTTGAAAAGAATTATGTTGCCATTGGGCGGAATGTTCTATAAATGTGAGTTAGATCAAGTTGATTCAGAATGCTATTTAAGTTTTCTGTAACTATATATTTTGTTCCTACTTGTTTTATCAGTTAGTTGGGGGGGGTGTTAAAACCTCCAGCTATAGGTTTTCTTATTTTGCTTTTTAAATTTTTAGTGGTACGTTATAATCATACATAATATTGGAATTCATTGTTAATGTATTAGTACATGCATACAATAGAACAATGTAATTTTCATCATTTTTGTTTCCCAATATCTTCCCTTTTCTTCCCTTTCTCCGTTCCTCTGGTTAGTTTTTTAATTTCTGCTTTCATTTTTATAAGTTTCTGCTTTACATACTTTGAAGTTTTGTTATTGGTGACAAACATTTTAGGGGCATAAACTCTTGGGAAGTTAATTACTTTATGGTTATGAAATGACCTTTTTTTTTTCCCTAGTAAACTTTTATCCAAAATCTGTATTTTCTATTACCAATATTGTGATTCCAGCTTTCTTTTGATTAGTGTTGCCAGTTTCTTTTTCCATTCTTTACTTTAAACTTTTTTGGAGCTTTAAAGTGGGAATCTTCTGGACTTTGCTTTTTTTATGTAGTCTGACAATCACTGCCTTTTACTTGAGGGCACTTACACTATTTATATCTAATGTGATTATTGGCAAGGCTGGTTTTAAATCTACTGTTTTCTTTTGTCTAATTTGTTGTTTATCTTTTCTTTATTTTTCTGCATTTTACATTACATGTTCTTTTTTTATAATTTTCCATCTTCATTGTTAGGTTATTTGCTATATGTCTTAGTCTGTTTTCTATTGCTATAACTGTACTGCAGACTAGGTAATTTATAAAGAATGTTTATAAATTAGTTTATAAAGTAGTTATGTTTATAAAGTAGTTCTGGGGGTTGGAAAGTTCAGGAGCATGATTCTGGCATCTACCACCTTTGGTTAGGGCCTTCTTGTTGCGGACTTCACATGGTGAGAAAGAGCAAGCATGCTGTCTGGGTATCAATTGCTCTTATTAAGTCACTAATGCCATCATGTGGGTCCTGCCCTCTTAGCCTTATCTAATCATAATTATTTCCCATAGGCCACTCACATGACTTAGGGACTAATTTTTCAGCACAGGAATTTCAGGGTATATACCCAAGCCATAGCAGTATTTGTGTGTGTGTGTTTTAAGTAGTTGCTTAAAGGTGTATAGTATAAATCTATGGTATAAAACTACTATGATCTACCATAAAGTAATATTAGGATTCTGTTTTGGGTGAATGATTGGCTTATTAGCTATATAATAAGTTTATCTTTCATTCTTTATGTGTATTTCCTTTAGGGCTTACAGTATGCATCTTTAGCTTATCACAGTCTGCTTTAAAGTATACCACTTGCCTTAGGAATCTTGTAGCAGTGTACTTAAGAATCTTATAACAGGGGCTGGAGTGATGGCTCAGCAGTTATGGTGCTTGCTTGGCGTGCGCATGGATGTGGGTTCAAACCCCAGCAAAATGTACCCAATGAAGTATCAGAGCAATGAAAACCACATGAAAAACTAAATTAAATAGATTCTCTCTGTCTCTTTCACTGTTCCACTCTTAAAAACAAAAAGAATCTCATAAAAGTATATTTTCATTGCTTATCTTCTGGCCCTTGTGCTATTGTTATACTTTGTCATAATTCCCCCAGTGTGGTTATTGAGTTTGGCTTAAATACTTATTTTTTAATTAATAAGCTTTAACAGTAATTTTAGATTTAAAGAAAAATGAGAAGATGGTACAGAATTCCTATCACTGTTGCCTTTTCCACAGTTTCTCCTATTTATGTAGTTTGGTGCTGGGAATCAAACCCAGGACCTTGAGCGTGCTAAGCATGTGCTCTACTTCTGAGCTATATCTCCAGCCCTCCATTATTATTAACATCTTGATGTTAACATGGTGTACTTATTGTAATTAATAATTTATGATCTGATTAATGTTACAAATATTGACACATTTATTGTCTATAAGATTTCCTTAGGTTTGCCTAATGTGTGTGTGTGTTTTCTCTTTGAGGATGCCATCTAAGATACCACATTATATTTAGTTACTATATTTCTTTAGGCTTCTATTGGCTTCCATTGTTCCTTAGACTTTTCTTGTTCTTGATAACCTTGACTCCTTAATTTGGAGGAAAAAAAAACACAAAATAGAACACATTGGCTGTTATTTCCTTCAGAAATTTGTTTCTTCCTCTCTCATGTGTTGGGACTCCCAATACATACAGTATATTAGACCACTTTAAGTTCCAACAGCTTACCCAGGGGTTGGTCACTTTTTCCCCCTCAATCCCTTCCTGTTTTGTTTTGGATGTACTCTTATTAGTGTGTCTCCAAGTACACTAGTTATCTTTCACAGGGTTTCATGTACTGTTTATATCATCTGGCATACTTTTCATCTCATGTTGTATCTTTCGTTTGATTTGGGTTTTTTATATCTTTCTTGACTCTAGCGTGATCATGTTTCTCTCTGCCTTCTTGAACATTTGAAATATAATTATAACCATTTTATTTTTTAATAATTTCTATTATCTGGGCTATTTTTATGTCTGCTTCTCTTGATTTGTCTCATTATTGGTCTTATTTTTCTTCCTCACATGCCTGATCTTAATTGGGTGGGTGCCAGGCATGAATTCTACATGGTGCAAATTTTATTCTCTAAATATTCTTGAGATTTATTGTGAGTTAAATTACTTGGAAAGAGTTTAATCTTTTCAAGGTTTGCTTTTAAACTTTGTTAGGCAAAACCAGAGCAGAATTTAGTTTCTTTTGGCTATGTCAGTGAGGCAGTTCTCTTCTTCTGTGTACTTTGTACTGTTTCCTAGAGTGTTAACATCCTCTTTTCACACCTTTGAATGATTTTTTTCACATTCACATGGCAAATAGTACTCAGCTGAAGACTCCAGGTAAGAAATCCTCTGTAGGACTCTAGAATTTTCTGTGTGTAATCTCCTTTATAGCATCTCTATTCTTGCTGGTACTTTAATTTACCTTGTGAATTCTATATGTTTTGGCTTCCTCTGACTTCCTTCTCTTCTCAAGTCTGGGAGGATGTCTAGCTGTTTGTTTTCTCTTTTTCACCTTGTGGCCTAAACAGTTTTTCAGGCAGTAAGGCTTGCCAATTATAGGGCTTTTCTGATTTGTTTTCTTGTTTCAAGGAATAATGTCCTGTGTTGCCTATTTAATGTCTGAAAATCATTGCTATCTATCTTTAGTCCAGTTTTTAAATTAAGGTATACGAGGTAAATCCTGCCTCTCTTCATTATTCCTAGAAACAGGAAGTCTTTATAGTTTCTTAAAAGTTCAATTGCATTCTTACTTTAAAATTTTTTTTAAATCTTGCTTTGAGAGGACTGTTACCAATCTTATTCTGTTGCCCTAAGTTATTAGACATTTTTCCTAAAGATGCTGGATTTTTTTTCCTTATTTTAAGTCTGTTTATTAACATATATCTCAGAGTGGATCATTATGAGTCATTTTTCTCTAGTTGTCATCTGTAGTCCTTTTTGGTATGTGTATTTCCTGGAAGTGTACTTGGATTATAATTTAAAATATTTTTTCCTCCCATTTTGTTTTCCTTTTAAAGCCTCCAATTATATGTATTTGGACTTTCTTTGCTCCTTTCCACTTATATCCTTTTTCTTTGATGGTCTTTATTTTTTTTCTCATTTGGTAATTTTCTTTCTTTCTTTCTTTTTTTTTTTACCCCTAATGAAATTTTTCTTTAAGTTGTTTTTTCCTTGGGCACCTTTTAAATTTATTCTCCCATTTAATAATATTTGATCTTTTTGTTCCTTTCTGATTTCAGTCATTTTATTCATTCCTACCTCTTTTATTTTACCACTTTCTGATCTTAGTTTTCAAATGTTGGAATCTGTGTTCAAATGCTCACTTAATGATATTTTATTTGGTATTGTTTATGATTTCTGGGTTTTCTCATGGGGTCTGTCATCTGAAGTGCTTTGATTCTCATTTTCAGTTTTAGCCATATAGTAGCTTTGGATTCATGAAAGCTTTGGGTTTAGCATTTTGACTGTTTGCAATAGTTTATAAAATTTCTAGTTCAAGAATACCCTATCCTATCAGTGAAGGAAAGTGCAGTTTATTTAATGAATGGTTTTTGGGGGAGTCTTTGAGGGGAGTGTTCTTATTTTCTCACATAAGAACTTAAGTTTCCCATGCTTCTTTTTTCTCCTAATATCTAGTTTCCAAAAAATATTTCTACCTACCTTTTCACCTTCTACTCTTAAAACGTTTCCTTTACAAGACTGTCTCTCTGACTTTTGTGTTTTCCTTAATCTCCTCTTTATAGTCAGTGCTCTGATCCATCAGGATTCCTTATTAATACTTTTGCAGTTAGTTCAATCCCACAATTTTCTCTTCCATAAACTTTTTTATGAACTGGGTAGCACACTGACTCCCATTGCTGTGGAAGCCCCAGAGTGGGCATTACTGAAAAATGGTTTATATTTTTTTCTAACAAGTAATTTGAAGTTAATCATATTCTATCTCTTCTAGTTGAAGACTTGGGGTCTTTGTGGTTTTAGTTGTTCATAATTTTAATCTGTATAGTTTTTTGGGAGGATGTATGGGGAAATTCAGGTTTAGGTATCTTAGTACTTCTGTTCCCTGCAAGCTTGGAATATCTGCTTTTTGAGAATAATATTTTTTAGGTCCTTTAATTACAAAAAGTTTAATTTTTTGGACATTTCTTGAACCAGAAAAAGTATTTTGATAAAGTGACATGGTATTAACCTTTAAAATGGCTGGATTTCACAAGTAAGGGACTTTGGAATTTTATTCTTTACTGTTTTTCATGTAAATTGTGAATTCCAGATTGTTCTTACACCTATGTGTGGGATATCTATAAAGTTAGCTTAAAGTTACTACATAATACCTTTTAGCGTTTTAATGAAATAGTGAATTATTGTTACTTGACCTTTGAAAAGGTCAGTAGTACATTTTGTTTCATTTTTTTAAAAGGACATTTAAATGTAATGAAAGTCAGAACTGTAATATTACCATGAAAGTAAAGGTTATGGGGTACATTTAATTGTGTTCTTCTGTTTTTGAATCTGCTTTGAGGGAGACGGTGCTAAAATTCCACATGGTAATTGTTTTTTTGAGAATTTTATTACTCTTTTCATTTTATACTGTTGGAGTAAAAGATTACATTTCTGTTTGTCTTTTTCTGCTTATTTTTGCTCAAATTTCACATGTATTATCCTATTTAAGTTACAAAGTTTAAACTGTTTACCCATTCACTTTCCAAAGAAAGTAAAACTGAATATATTTCTCAGAACACTCTTTCCTTTCCTGAGAAAGACTCTTGAATAAAAATTGTGTATTCAAATGTGTAGTTAGTGAATATATAGATTAAAATCAATAACTTAATATGTTACTGATTTCATTTATTAAAGGTTTCCTAGTATAGAAGAATTAAATAAACTCCAGTTTATGGAAGTATTTTATGTTTAAATATTTATATTGAGTAATACATTATTATTTTATTAAAATTTAGAACGTAAACAACTTGACGGAATTTGCTCTTTTGTAAATTTATTTCCTAAGAACATTTGAATTTCCTTTATATGTCTCTTAACAGTGTTGAGGTATTATTTGTGTTTAAGTTACTTTTTCTGAGAACAAAGTCCTTGCTTGTTATTTTGATTTCCTAATAATTCCAATGTTTTTGACATACATTTAGGAAATATCACCCCCAAAATGCCATATTCTGTTGTTTATATTTTTTTAAGTTTAAAAAATTGGGGTAAATTTGATAACTTCTGGAAAATAAAGGAAAATATTGGCTTTTTAAATGTGATTATATATTTAACTTCTTTTACCATTAAGTTAAAGATGAATTTGAGTGAATCTTTTTAACATTCTCTATAGGGAAAAGACTTCCACATTCGAATAATATTGCCCGAAGATTTACAACTGAAGAATGCAAGGTGATATATTTATATGCTTATTATCTTGGGTTAGGCAAACTGGTTTAAACTGATTGTGGTACCTGGAGTTTTGTCTGAAATGTTTATCAATAAATGTTATTGATTAAACTAAAACATTTGTGATTTTTCGAAACTGGTGGCATTTGTAAATAATTTTCCTGCTACTTACGTGCTTTTCAGAGGTAATGCATTCTTTCTTAATTTTTTTTCATTTAAACAATAATTGTATATACTGCCTTAACAAGGGCTGAATAAAAGTATAAAAGAAGAATGCAAAAGGATTAGAAGCCTTTTCCCTTAACTTTTGACTGATAGTATTTATATGTAATAATATAATATGACAAGAATCATATCTATTCAGTCCTATATAAATTATGTACAGATATGCTCACTTGGTACAGACAACTAATCAGGAGGTGAGATCAGACATTTAGACATTGCCCCAAATCTCTGTTCTGTCCCTGAATATCTCTGGAACAGAGTGGAGGAAAAGGAATTCAGAGATATTTGTGAGTAGATTTGATAGGATTTTGTGACTGACTGGAAGTGGCAGTAAGAGGGAAAGAAGGTTAGAGGGTACTTTCCAAGTTCCTGGCTCAGATTGCTGAGCTCAGGAAGAAGTCATAGATGGAGAAGTGGAAGGGGCATTATTTTTAGGCATATTGAATGTAAAACAATAGGAGTCGCTATTTAGTAGGTAGTAATGTATTGTATAGAACTTGAGTGTGAGTCTTGGAGTGAATTTGTATGTAGAAGTCACAGTTGGGAGAGCAGTTGAAGTTAAGAGTATGAATAGACTCTCTACCTTCTATGTCTATGAGGTTAAAAGAGAAGAAGGCCAGTGACAGGACCTTGAGGGCTTACAAGCATTTAAAAGATTTGTAACTAAAGGTGGATTTATAAGACTAGGAATGACCAAAAAGGAGGAAAATGTGAACAGTACAGTCTCTGAAGCTAAATACAGGCTGAAGGAAAGAATAGTTAGCCATGCTGAGTGTTGCAAAAATCAGGTTAGATATGAATGGTTTTTGTGCAGTAGCACAAACAGATTGTTGGGATTTTGACTGGATGAGTGGGTAGAAAGGAAACAGAAAAGTATAAAGTACTTTGATGAAAAGGAGAGACTTGGCAGGCATGGGCATTCAAAGAAGAGTTAGGATTATTTTAAAAAAGAGGATATGTACTTAAGCAAATTAATTCATTCAGAAAGAAAAACTTGCAGAGAATAAGGATATCACAGTAAAAAAACAATGAAGTGACCAAGTTGGTAGCAAGGAATCCAGAGTATACTTGGAGAAGATGTTACCCATACATAGGTGAAAAACTGCTCTGCCATAAGGAAATAAGAGTTGGTGTGGGATTAACAGACCAAGACTGGAGGGTGCAGTGATGTTTAAAAGGCCATAGCTGGGAAAACTCAGGCTTCCTATTTCTAGGCAAGTAAATATAATTACTTAGAAAAAGTATTTACCTACCAATATTTCCACAGGTGAGATAAGCCAGTAGATGGATGAACTTCAACTCATCACTACTTATACAATTCAAAATATGCATTCTTTGAAGTTACATTAATCTGGAATTTGATCAAGAATATATTTTCGCATATGTTTTATTAAGTACAAGTTTGGCATATTGTGATCAAGACTTTGGTTTTATTTAACCTACCTTGGAGAAGAATTGAGTTCAGTAGGAAATTTCTTTGGATATGTTAAAGTTAAAAAGATTTACTGTTTGCATGTCATTTGCTGATTGTGGTTATTTATATTTCGAAGTAAAATTAATACTGACAATTTGAAGACAAGACTTTCAACAGTATAAGTGGTAAAAATTTTATTAACCTGTCAGAATTATGTTTATGTCATTCTTTTTTGATTGTGTATGCATGTTTGTGTTAGCATACAAATAAGTTTTCTCCTTTTAATTTTCAACAATGAATAAACCATTTTGTTCTGTTAAAATTTCAGATTTCTATGCAGTTGGCAATTGAAAGCTATACTTAATGGATATCATCAAATAGTCCAACAGGTAAGTATTTTAAAAGGTTTATGCTTTAAGTGAGGATAACAAAGTTACTAAATTTACTTTGTAAAGTCCTGCTTTGCACTACAGTGAGATTTCATTTCAAGCCAGAATGACAGCCATCAAGAATATAAATAATAATGAATGCTGGAAAGGATATGGAGAAAATGGAACATTTTTACACTATTTGTGGGATTGTAAATTAGTACAAACACTGTGGATATCTGTATGGAGATTCCTCAGACTAGGAGTGGAACCACCACTATACCACTTCTGCTGTTTATCCTAAAGAATTAAAGACAGTGTACTATAGCGATACATGCATACCTATGTTAATAACAGCATAGTTGGGTTATTAGTCACAACAGCTAAACTATGGTACCCTAGGGTTCTGTCAGTAGATAAATGCTTAAAGAAAGTGTGTGTGTGTGTGTGTGTGTGTGTGTGTATGCAGTGTAGTTTTATTCAGCCATGAAGAAGAATGAAATTATGTCATTTGCAGGAAAATGGGTGGAACTTGAGAACACTGTTAAGCAAAACAAATGAAACTCAAAAAGTAAAGGGTCATGTTTTCTTTTATATGTTGAAGCTACAGAGGAAAAAAGAAAGGTGAGGTGGGGGTCTCATGAAAATGGAAGGGAGATTGGTAGAGGAAAGGAACTGGGGAGGAGGGAAAGGGGAAATACTGGGGAATGATATTTGCTAAATTATATTGTGTGCATATACCAGTATGTGTGAACGAATCCCACCATTATTTATTTATTTTTTTTAAGAGAAAAGGACAGTGAGAGAGAGACCAAGAAACAGTTTTATTTTTTCATGTGGCTGTCATTGCTCCCAGACTTCGTTGTGTACATGGTGCTGGGGTTCGAGCTTGCATATTCGCACATACTGAGCAAGCGCTGTAACTGCCGAGCCACCACTCCAGCCCTATTTTTTAATTTTCGAATTTTTTTTTTTAGAGAGTGACAGTGGTGGTGGGAGGGAAAGGTATTCAGTTTTACTTAGTTTTTCATGTTACTTTGATTGCTCTGAAGCTTCGCTGTGTATGTGGTGCTGGGGTTTGAACTCGTATATTTGCTCATGCCAGGCAAGCACCGTAACCACTGAGCCATCAATCCAGCCCCGAATGCCACAATTATGTACAACTAGAATGCACCAATAAAAAAGCATGAAGAAAAAAAACCCTGCTTTGCAGATTGTTATAACAAGCTGGTTTCATAGTTGCTGAGTTTTATAATTCCAGCTCCAGCTATGAAGTATTTTAAGAATCTGTACATTATGTAAATTGTTCTTCAGGCAGCATTTGTGTTCAAACTGAATTAGATCCTTGAGACTTTAGGTCCTTTGAATGGATTCACCCTTAACCATGTCCATTGCTTTCTGATTTATTTTTTCTTCAGACTGAAATGTGGTAATGAGGGTAAGGGGAAGATTAATGAGAAAACCTGGATCAATTTAGAGCTGTAGGATATCTATAGCAAATTTGGGATTTTTAGCTCTAGATTAGCAACAAAAGGAGTGAGGAAAATCACTTAGGATTGATCATGTGTACTTGTGTAACGAGAGAAAAGAGAACCAAGATGAGATACAGGCAGGATTAATCTAGTTGTTTTTAATGTTTAGGTTCCTTTACCTGAAGATTCACTGAAGGATCAAAGAAACTTAAATAAAACCAAACAAGCAGTAAACAAACAAAACCCCATAATATTACTGAAACAACTAAAAATAATGAGTTGTCTCTTAGAGAAAAATAAATGTTAGTAGAATTGCATTTTTTGATTCTTTTTCCATTTGTATTTTTCCTTATTCCTAAATTTCTTCTATCTTAAAAGCAAGTTATGTGTGATAACCAACAATGAGAATTGCTCACATAAAACATTACTGAGTCACAAAGAAGTACAGGCCTAGCCACCTCTCCAGCCCATTTTTTTTTCTTCTTTTTAAAGAGAGAGAGTGTGAAAGAGAAAGAGAAAATGAATTTTATTTGTTTTTCATCTGGTTCTGGTTTCTCTGACACCCAGTTATTTATGTGGTGCTGGGGTTTGAACTTTGGTCCTTGCACATGCCAGGTAAGTGCTGTAACTGCTGAGCTACCACTCTAGCCCCCAGCCTAAGTTTTATTTTGTTTGTTTTTTTAAAGGGAGAGAGAAAGTGAGAATCAATTTTATTTAGTTTTTCATGCAGCTTTCATTGCTCCGACACTTTGTTGTATATATGATGTTGAGGTTTGAACCTGTGACCCTGGGCATGCCAGGCAAGCACCCTAACCACTGAACCACCACTCCAGCCCCCCAAATTTTTTAATGGGCTGTTTATCTTTTTTCCATTCCCCCATTTCCATGAATATTTGTACACTGAAGTTTAAGAAATTAATCTGTTGTGATATGTAGCCTGAAAAATTTCGCTGAGAAATGTTAACAGTAAAATATACAACTGTATACTAATTAACCAAGAAGTTTTCTAGAAAATGTGTCACATCTCTCTCTCTCTCTGCCCTCCAGCTGGTCAGGTATATACCTCAGTATTAGTTTGAGATTTTGTTTTAGTCCAAAGACCATTTGAATATTAATATTTTTCTTTTCTATCATTTTCAGTAAATGTAGCCCAAGGAGACAATCGATTTATTTCTGTAAAGGACCATAGTAGCTGATTTTGTTGGCTACAAGTCTCTGTCACAGCTACCTCACTCACTGTGTTCTTGTAGCACCCAAGCAACCATAGACAAATGACAAATGGATGGGCGTGTCTGTATTACAATAAGAACTTTATTTACAATTATAGGTATTAAGCTGAATTTAGCCTCTGGGTTATAGTTGGTAGACCCTTGATATATAATTTATTACTTGTCTGTAGTAAACTAAAGGAAAGAATTGCCATGTTGAAAAAGGTATAGTTATGTTATACAAACATGTGCCCCACTCAAAGCTATGAATATGTTTTCATGCATTGTTGAAATATCTTAGATTCTTATTTTTCTCATCTAAAAAAATTGAACAAATTTACATTTGACTTTGTTAAGAACTATGTGGAGTTAGTGTAGTACATCAAAAAACAAATATACAGGGGCTGGAGTGGTGGCTCTTCTGTTACAGCACTTGCCCTGCATATGCGAGTACATGAGTTGAAACCCCAGCACCTCATACATAACAAAGTCTGGGAGCAACAAAAGCTACATGAAAAACAAATATACAGTATTCTGATTTTAAGCAGAGAAATGATGTACAGTTCTAAGAAAGCAATGTAAAACTTGATTTTCTTTGCTTCCTTTTTATTCTGTATTTAAGTATAACAGCAGTGAAATCTACAAACTAACAATGAAAGGTTTCAAGGAGGTAGAGCCATAATTCAAATATTCATTTTACTTTAGAACTTACTACTTTTGGTCATCTTATTACAATAGCTTTCATCTTATTGAATGATTCTCTCCTTTTGAATTCGTATGGGTTAGTTGTAAAAGGACAAAAATAACAATAAGTGGTCTTTAAGGTCAAGGAAATAAAAATATACAGTATTGTTGATAAATATTGTTAATTCCCTACTCTTCATTGGTTTTTAAAATTGTGTTGATTTATCTGATTTTTATGTTTTATATTTCATTCACATTTCTCCCCCTGCCTCCCCTTCTCTCTCTTCCTCTTTTTTAAAATAATGATGTGATTTGGTAAATTTGGCAGTGAACTGTGCTGAAGGAACAGAGGAGTGTGAAGTTTTAAGTGATATTCTTACACAGTTCAGTATGTCTCACCAAAATAGGTTTGAGGGCTTCAATTACTGTTTTCAAAATGAAATTGGTAGGAATAGTAGGAATGATGACCATTGCTTTATTACTTAATACCTTTAAGTTGTAGACATAGCCAACATTTTTTTCACATTCATTTCAGTTTGTATGTGATTTCATTTTTGGTGATTTGAGTATTCATTGTACATATTAATTGGGAATGTTTTGATCTAGAGATTGCAGCAGTCTGCTGATTTAATGAGCTTTATGATGGAGTTGAAGATGGTTTTGGTAAGAATCTTTTTTTCTGACATTGTTACTATATTCTATAAGTCTTGATTGTATTTGTAACCTTTTTAAAACTATTAGAATGTAAAACTTGTCAACTCCCGGTCATTTACTCTTTTATTTTACTTCATCCATAAATGTGGATGGTACTTTCCTTGAACTTCATAGGGAACAGAAATATACGTAGGAATCAGTTTCACTGTATCATAAACTTGGTGCCCTTAACGCTAATTTTGGGCTGAGAGTGAAGAAATAAAATGCATTCTTGGCCTGTCAGAGAACTTAACATCTAGGGCAAGATTAGGTATTCTTTTTTTTTTTTTTCCTATATTTTATTTTTTTTTTAATTTCCAAATTTTTTTTTAATTTTTTATTTTTGAACAACCTTACAAGATTTTAACAAAATAATATAAAATGTGTATAAATTGTGTATATATTCTGGATATTGCAATTATCCCCAGGAGTGCCCCCCCCCCAATTACCCTCCCTTATCCCTCCCTTCAGTTAAATCCAGATAAGATGTAGTGCTTTACAATCTAATACTTTTTTAGAGTTATAATAGGAAGGGGAAGATTAGGTATTCTTAAAGATATAATATGATGTATGAATAATTTTATATACAGCTACAGATCCCTGAAAAACTTGTTAGACTTCATTAAATATTCAGTTACAAATAGTAGTTGTTTGGCCATTTAATCATTTTTGCATGAAATAGTTGATTGTGTAGTTTATCTTATAGACAATAAGACCTTTTTATTACCCAGGTTTTTAACATAAACAAAGGAGAGAAGAGCATAGTGAACACCAGGAGCCTATAATCTAATCTTAACATTTTGCCAGTCGTTTTTTTTTTTTTTTTTAATAAGAGACTAAGTGAAGTTAATACTTGTTTATAGTTGCTTCATTTGCATCAGTATTCAGACAGGGTCCACACGGTATATTAATGTCTTCAGTCTTACGTAAGATGTATATGGCATTTAATTTATACTAACATCTCCCCTTCATTCTACCCTTTCTTTTATGTCATCTACTTGTTGAATAAACCAAATTTTGTATCCTGTAAATTTTCTCACATTGTAGATTTAGTTGGTTTGATGTTCATGTAAGCTTTTAACAGTCTTCTACAGATTGGGCATTCATTATCTACAAATCCAAAATGCTCCAAAATCCGAGACTTTTTGAGTGGTAACATAATGCCACAAGTGGAAAATTTCACACCATGAAATTTGGTGTACAAATTATTAAAAAATTTTTAAAATTTCCCTCAGGCCATGTGTATAAGGTACATACGAAATAACAATAAATTCTAAGTTTCCATCTCATCCTGGATATCTTATTAAGTACATATAAATATTAATATTCTCAAATCTGAAAAAAATCAAAATGCTGAAACACTTCATATCCCAAACATTTTGAATAAGGGATACTCAACTTGTGCCTCTGACAGTTAGATCTGAAGGTCTCAGCAGATTTGGATTCATGTTTTAATAAGAATACTTGGGGGCTGGAGCGGTGGCTCAGCAGCTGAAGTGCTTGTCTTACATGTGCAAGGACATGGGTTCAAACCACGTACACAACGGTGTCAGAGCAACGAAAACCAAATGAAAAACTAAATAAAATTGATTTTTTCTCTCGCTCTCTCACTGTTCCTCTCTCTTTAACAAAAAAAAAAAAAAAAATGGTGCTCTGTGCTTACTATGTTGCATTAGGAAGATTGATCAATAGATTTAGATCCATCTAATATAAAATGTTCCATCAGTCTATTGCCTGTGATTATAACATGCAGTGTTAATAATAACCTACATCTATTACATTAGAATTTATATATGGTGATATTTTACCAATAATTCCATCATCTGCATTCATTATCAGAAAATCATCTGTGGAGAAGAACACTTAAGTTACTTGTTTAATTTGAGATACATCTCATGCTAGAGGGATAGGATAAGTGCTTGTTTCTGTTTCTTTTTAAATCAATTTTTATAATAATGAGTTGGTGCCTAGCAACTGTCACAGGGAGATAGATTTTTCTTTTTAGTGTCATTAGGAACTCATGAGTTTTTATATATTTGATTAACTTTTATTCATTGTGATCATTTTCTTTTTGATGCTTAAATTTTCCCATTTTTGGTCATTTTAAGCCCATCATGTTAGCTTCTGAGTTCTTTCAATGTAACCTAACCTTCTTTACTTTTGGAAACTAGTTGCCCTAGCCTCATTTATTCATCTTATTCTAGTATATAATAATCAGCCATTTCTCCAAAAACCATAGGGGTGTGTGTGTGTGTCTATCTTTGTGTGTGAGAGAGAGACAGAGAGAGAAATGATATTTGAATGCTGCAACCAGAAATGAAAGAGCTCAATGATTATTACTACCTCTAGGCTCTTTCAGTGGATAAAGCTAGGAAAAAAAAATACATTGTAGAAGGATTACAATTAATTATGCATTCATGTTGATTTTTCCAATTCAGATTTGGCATTGAGTTTTTTACTTTTTTATCTTTGTATTTCTTTTACTTTGAAGCGTTGGTTTCTAATGATATAGCATTATTATGGTTTTTGATTATGCTTTACTTGTTTTCTCTATACATGTTTATTATCTTTGTTTACATCAAAATTATAATACCAATATTATTATTAACAACTGAAAGCAGTTGGATATTTCTTTGTGGTTCTCTTTTAGACCTTTTTATTTTTTGTAGCAACCACCACAAATTGAGAACTTATTTGCTAGCTTTCTGAGTCCCTTTTTTAATCCTCCTAATAACCCTTTGAGGTAGAATTTTGATAAAATGCTTGGGATCAGAATAAAGTGTTTAAAATTAATTTCTGAATTAAAATTTGAATTGTGTATTTTTTAAAATCAAAATTGATTATATATTTCATAGAAGATCATAATATACTAACCTTAAAAGGGGCCGGAGTGGTGGCTCAGCAGTTATAGTGCCTGCCTGGCATGCACGAGAATGTGGGTTCAAACCCCAGCACCATATACAAAACATAGCGTCTGAGCTACAAAAGCCAAATGAAAAACTAAATAAAATTGATTCTCTCTTTCTCCCTCTCCACTGTCCCCCTCTCTTTAAAAAAACAAAAAAACAAAAAACCAAAAAAAATCTTAAAAGGTTGAGTGAAGAAGTAAAACA
The DNA here is from genome assembly GCA_004027875.1 of Aplodontia rufa. NCBI lineage: Eukaryota > Metazoa > Chordata > Mammalia > Rodentia > Aplodontiidae > Aplodontia > Aplodontia rufa. The sequence continues at coordinate 93,717 of PVKS010002787.1, forward strand.
TTTGTTTCATATACCCTTGACCGTTGGAGAAAAGTTTGAAAATTTTTTTACTGTAATTTTTTTCTTTTTACTGTAATTTTAATGCTATACAAATATAAGATCTAAGTGAATCGGAGTAAAGCTATATATACCTTGTCCCATTAAGCGCTTATGCTAAAAGAGAGTAACTATTGAGTTCTAAGTCACAGCTCTATTTGGCCATTTAATTAAAATTACACTTATTACTTTAAAATGAGACATTAAGATTGATCTCTGGTTTATAGTGTTTTGTTTAGTACATTTGTGCTGTGTGAATAAAAAGATCCTTTATTTTATCTTTCTTTAAAAATTAGACAAAATTAGTGATTTTATTGCTTATTTAAGATAGTGTACCTAAAATTGCAAGAATTATTAGTTTATTTCTTAGGCTATGTTATTAGTAATAGAATTCCTACAATATAGGCTATGTTATTAGTAATAGAATTCCTACAATATAGTCAAGAGTGAAGGTCTTGAGAATGGTGCCCAAATGAAATGAGTAGTTATTGAACTTATTCAGGAAAATATGTAAATCTCCTATGGAGTTTCCTAGTAATAACTGGGCAAAAAGTGGGAGTTCAGTATATAAATGATCATTTACTTATATTTTAAAAGAACTCTATAAAGTAGGTTCTTTTGTTCCCGTTTTAGAGCCCAGCCACGGAGAGCCTAAGGCCTCAAAACCAGGAAATGTCAAATTCAGGATTAAACCTCTGTTTGTAAAACCTTTCACTTGTGTCCCTTTTGTGGTTGCTTCTCCGCCTTTGCCCTATTTTCTGTTAAGATTCTAAAGTATAAAAGACCCAAAGTAGAAGAGTTTACAAATATCATAAATCTAGGTTTTAAATAATTTTTTTAATCTAAGTTTATTTTTACCTTCAGTATTTATGGCTAGTAGTAATTAATATTTCTGAATAAAAGTAGAAACTTCAAAAGAAATACTGTGCAGTTAAGTAAAAGAATTGTTTTAAATTCATTTTATTCAGTGACTTGTAGAGGATAATCTTAATCATACAAATTAATTTTTGTGGACTGTCGGCTATTTTTAGATAATATTAGACATTTAGGTTATAAAAAAAGGCAGTGAATGTCTTGTCTCCTAGGAGTTTACTCTCTAAATTCATATTGATTTCTTGACTTTATTGGTCTACTTTCATGACTTTTTTCATCCTGAAGTTTTTTTTCAGAATTAGATTGAAGTAGTTTCAGTTAATAGTATTGATTCTGAAATGCTCTTTTGTAAAATCTATTCTTTCTTGTATTACCTCAACTTAATACTATCCTGTCCTTGTTAAATTAAAAAAAAAAGTGTAAGGTCAGATAATAGATTAAGCATATACTTAAAGGAATAAAAATGTTAACTTTTTATATTATGGCTACATTTACCAAAAATGTTCATAGTTTTCAACTTGTTCTCACCTATCTTTATTATTGTGACTGATTTTTATTTGATTTATTTTTTATACAGGTTGAGCATCTCTTATTGGATATGCTTGAGAGAAGTAGTATTTCAAATTTTGGGTTTTTTCAGATTTGGAAATATTTATATATACATAGTAAGATATCTTGGGAGGAGATTCATCTAAAATGAAATCTGTTTCTTTCACATGTACCTTATACACATAGACCAAAGGTAGTTTTAGACAATGTTTGTAATAATTTCGTGTTTGAAACAAAGTTTCATGGCTTGAAAATTTTCGCTTGTGGTTTTGGGTGAGTACTTAGAACTGGGATTTTAAAGCATGTCAGATTTTGAATTTTCACATAAAGGAATTTTCAATATCTTTTGATAATCAGACCATATGACTATTTAAGTAACACGTAGGTATATATATTTTTATTTTTAAAATAAGGGCCTTTGCGAGGTTGTCATCTTCAAAGTTACTGGTAATTTTTAACTTCAGTGATTCTGGTTGGTTTGTGTTGCTTGTAAAAATTTAACTTCTAGTTTAATTCATAAACCATTTTAGAGACCTCATAAGTGAGTGTAGCAAGGAAAGGGGAGTGTTATCTAGTTAAATGGATAGCAAGATGCCAGACTTAACTGGTTATAGAGTAATACCGAATACAAATCAGTGAAAGAAATTAGTAAGTATTTATTGTAATAATGAAAGTTTTTTATTGAGATGTGATTCACCCCAATCTAATGAAAGTAGTCAGAGTGCAGCCTTTTGTTTAAATGTTTATGGTTTTTTATATCAAATAACGTGTGGGAGTAGAAAGATAGTGAAGTCTTGAGGATGAGGTTTTTTTTAATATGTATCTTTTGTCTCTGATAGGCATAATAGCCCAGGAAAATATTTAAAAATTAAGTTCTTTTTGTGGTATAAAAATTGACATTTTGCATGACCTTTTTTTGTATTCCTTTAACTTTTTCATGAAAAAGGGAATGGGTCACCTAGGTTTTCTATAAAAATAATGAGCACTTTAGTTAGACACTAAGAAAATTATTAAATTTTGTTTTGTAATCAGGTATAATTCATTGTCTACATCCCACCACTGATTGTTTTTTTTTTTTTTTTTAATAGGAAGTTGCTTTAAAAAATAGACAACAGTTATATGAACTATCTTCTCCTCCTCAGTTCTACTCAAGCCTTATTGAAGACATAGGAACTATTGGTTGGGATAAGTATGTCTATATATGCTTTAGAAATGCCTTTGTTTTATACATTTCAATTTAATATATTTTCATTTTGGCAATTTGTATCTGTCAGAGTGTTCATTGTAATCAGAATATCTGATACTCATTGTTGCTATGAATTTATAGGAAGAATATCTTAAAAAATTGTCCTGCAAAGCAAAATGTAATTTGGAAAAAAATGACATGTTAATGTACACAATAAGATGTTATCTTAATAGATATTTTTACTGAACATATAGCATTAGTCTAAATGTTACTAAATTATCCATGTTTGAAAAGTGATGCTGGGAAATGTGAAAGAAACTGAAAAATTACAGTATTTTTGGTACATATATAGTTATATATATTTGATTATTTTTGATAAATATATAATTTATCCTTTCCAAGTTTAACTGTGTGTGTGTGTGTGTGTGTGTGTATAACATTTTATGCGCTTTTGTAATTTGAGTAATGGATTTTGGCAGCTACGATTTGGAAGAATCATGCAGCATTTTTTGAAAAAAGATGAATAAAAATGTAAAATAAGTTCAATAGATGGATATGCAGGTTGCTAAAACTTTACGTATCACCTGTAAAAAGTTCTGTGATTTACTTGATTTTCAGTTGCTGAATTTAGCTCCCATCTTATTGTGGATACTTTGAAATATTATTTTTTGTTACTAAGTATAATTATAAACTTTCTACTTTGAGTTAAAGCATCAGTATAAATAGACAAATTTAGTTCTTGGTTCTTAACTGCTGTCAATTCTATTTTAGTATTCATTGTTTCATTTTTAGATTGTTCTATTACTAAAATAAATCAAAGACTGACTTTATTTACCATGTGGAAAGAATGTTTTTTAC
>PVKS010002787.1:97318-113123 GCA_004027875.1 Aplodontia rufa
TTTTTTTTTTTTTTTTTTTTTTTTTTTTTTTTTTTTTTTTTTTTTTTTTTTTTTTTTTTTAAAGACATTTTCTGATTTGGCCTTTTGATTCCTAACTTAAAAGAATGACAGATATCAAACAGTGTTTTAAGAGAAAGCAAGGAACGTATCTTAGGTACAAAATATAACCCCTTTAATATATTTACATCATAATCTGATAGCTAAAGAAAAATTAGACAAACATGTATTAGAGTCCCAGTGTATTCCCATATAATTGTCCTAGAGGTGAAACAAATGCATTATAACTATTAGAGAAAGCATTCTTGTTTCCATTGCCCATGTGTCCGACTTCCCTTTATATTCCTTATAAGCTTTTGCTTAAAACAATTCTTCCTCTTATCCCGAAATCAACCCTCCCCCTTTTCTTTTTACCACTGATTTGAATGAATGGGCCATATCTCTTATAGGTACACCTATGGGTAGAGATGAGTTGGCCATTCTTCCAGGCATGCACTGTAGTCAGACTTTTTCTTTTTTTTATAAGTACTTCCTCACCTTGCTGTCTTCATGGTTAGTAGAGTAGACTAATCTGTACTTAGGAGCCCTGAAATTAATGCAGAGTTTTTGCCGAAAAGTACACCTTCAACTTTTAACTGTTAAAACATTACTAAAATTATGATTGCAAGTAATAGTGTTTCATTATAGATGAACTGCTTAAAGTTTGTATAATAGTTATTGTATATGTTTTCCAAATTGGATCTTAGAACTGAACACCATTTTTTGGTCTCTTGTGTAGTTGCTTTTAAGGATAACACTGATCGGCATTAAGGGATGAAAAGTCAGACTTCTGAATATCTGACCTTTCATTTAATGAATAATATGATTCCTTTAAGTTCTTTTTAAAGAGGCCTCTAGGAAGCTCAGAGTCAAGTTTTTGGCCCACTTTAGAGCCATGCTGGGTAAAGGATCTACCTTTCTGTATGCTAATATTATCTTGAATTTTATTCTCCTGTTATTTTTCTGTTCTGTGTTATCTCTAGTAAACAGGTTATAATTCTTTATGAAATGTATGATATTAAAAATAAGATCTAATTGTTTGATCTCTTGCAGCCTGGTTTTCATTCTGACCTTATCAATAAAATTGTATTTATGAGAATTGACATTTATGTCCTTTCGACAAGTCTGGTCTTTGTTCATGACTTTTTCTAGTATTTGCTACTTTTAACCAACTTACCCTTCTTAAAACTTTTTTTTAAATTTTTTGTTTTATTGTAACCATTGTAGATACTCCCTTTTTAATTCTTTTCAATATGGTTCACAGATTTTTCTTCCCTGCCCAGAATGTGGATGATCTTTTGTGGTCCTTACTTTCTTTCCTTCAGAAAAATTATTCGTAGCCATTCCTCTGTTAACCTCTTTGTAGTTTGACTTAAGATTTTTTTTTTTGTATATTTTTATCAAGTTCCATAGAAACATTTTGTAGTAACAAGTTGGCTTCATTCAAAACAATTCTCTTAGAGTTCACTAAGCCAGCATTGGTTCAAGGCATGCTTTCAGTTATGGGGGCTGGAACACATCTTGATGCTTTCCATGTATTTATTTCTAGTCAGTTATCAGGACTCTCCTAAAGTTATGATGGCGTGTATTCTGATAAAAGTTTATATAATTCTGAATAGCTCTAATTGCTGTATTGAATTTTATCTTGTTTTTTACTCTTTCTTTTTGATAGGCCTGTTTTCCTCCAGTTGAGAGTAATGTCTCACCAATTAGCAATTATGTTCAAAAGTTTATTTGATATTTGGCATGGAAACTCTTTCCTGTAGAAATTTCTTGAGTGGAAATCATAATGTGCAGAAACTGTTTTTGTAACCGAATTTAGCTGCTGGAATCCTTTACAAAATGCTATGAGGAACAGAAGTAGTCATATGTTTCATGAAAAGGAATAAAGAAGAATGTACCTCTTGCTCATCCACTTCCTTGAGCATCCACAGGCTGACTCATAGTCATATAAATGATTTTATACTTCTGCCTGTTCTTATTACATACCTGTAGACTCTTTAAGCTTCAGAGTCCTAGTGGTTAAATTCTACTGGCAACTTACAATCTTCCTTCACTGTCTCTAGATTTTCTGCATCTCCTACTGGTACACCTTCCCTGACACTTATCTTGAAATGGAGAAGTGGAGAAATTTATATTCCATGCTGTTGAATTTTCCTGATTGCTTTGAACTCAAATGGGTTAATGTATTGTTTTTTGTTTGTTTTGCTTTTGCTTAAAATCTTATCTCTGTTCAGTAAGCTGACTGCTTAGTTTTTCAAAAGAAACGTGGAAGAGAAATGAGGGATGTAGCTTAATTTGGAGACATTTTAGTTAATGAATCTTTGATCACTCCCTCCTGTGGGTGTTCTTCAGTATTTGCCCTTGGTTATTCAGGCCTCAGTACTATACCTAACAATTTGTTGTTGAGTGTTAGTGCACATGAAAAAGTTGAGGCTCCTCTTCCATAGAGGAATAACTTTTTCTTTTAATAGGAAGGTTGAGTGGAGGCAGATTGCCATAGGGATCAAATAAGTTCAGAGTAATTTGTTGTTTCCACAGGGGTCAGTCTTCTCCTCCTCCTCCCCTTTCAAGCAAAAGCAAGGCGTATTCATTGGGATTTCTCCTTTGGTAGATTCTAAACTCTAAACTCTGTCTCTCCAATTTACCTCTCAATTAGAGACCATTTTTGGCAAGGCTCCATCTACCTCTTGTCTGCCTTGCTTTTAAGAGTATAACTTCAAGGGTTCTCACTGAGATGTCAGGGGTATTCATTTGGACTTTGTCCCACATGCAGACTCTAAATTCTAATTAATCTCTCCTAAGTATCATGGGCTTTCTGAATATTTTCCTTTGTTTACACTTTGACTTTTTACCCTTTTCTGTAGTTTAAGGATTCATCAGTAGTTCTGAGGGAAAATTGGCAGAATGTTAGGTCAAGTTCTCTGGACCTACCTTTTTACCACATTCTGATCCTTCAAGTCCATTATTATTATTTTTTTTCCTCAAGAGGTTGCCAAAAATTCTGCTAGTTTTCTTGTTTGTTTGCTTTTTTAATCCTTTTTTTTTTTTTTTTTTTTTTTTTGGCTACTTTATAGCAGCTCTCTGTCTGGGCCCTTTGCCCAGATCATTCTCTTCTTGCCCTGTGCCCAGAATTGATAAATATGCTCAGGGGAAAATGGCTTCAGAGTTTTGGCTTACTGCTCTCCTCTGTTTCCCCTTTTTTAGAACTTGGCCCTTGAAGTCCCAGTTACCTTAGTGATTCTTGATGCCTTTTCCTTTTCCCAGAAGTGTTGCTCTGTTCCATTTTAGTCAGAAAAGGATATTATATGTAATTTAAAATATACTATTATCTTGATGTTGAGGACTAATTAACATTCATTCATAACATTAAGGCACCATTCCTGAATAGTATTGGGATGGGTGTGATTCTTTTAATAAATAAACTAATGATGAAGGGGAAAAGTAGGAAATACAAGCTAAATTTTAGATTTTCTAGTAGCAATTTCAGCTGAGGTTATGAAGATTTGTTTTGAGCCTTTGATGTCATAGACCCAGTCATTTCTTCAGATGAATTGATGGAATAGAGAAAAATCATTTTAATTTATTTTCAGTTGCTTGATTTTAAATCTTGGTGTTCAGAGGACAGTTGGGAATGTAGAAAGGGTTTGGCAAAGGGGAGAGGAAATGTTCTAGTTCTGTTTGGGTTGTATTGATACAGTGAGTTTAAGGCAGTTTTCCAAGTGGATTTGGGAGAAGTTCAGTAGCAAAATTGTTTGAAGTGGTGAGCATGTAAGGTGAGATTTTTGAATCATTCATTTTTTTCACCCAGCTATTTATTGAATGTCTATGATGCAAGACAGTGAAGATACATAGGCAGGACTTATGATTCTTCATGGAACTTCTGTCAAGTGGAAGAGTTAGAAATTAAGCAGATGATCACAGTAGTAGTTAATTTTAATTGTGATAAGTACTATAGAGTGTAATTGTAGGATTTCTTGAGAGCCATTAGCAGCAAAGTTATAAGAAGAATAGTACAAGTACATAAAATATTTTGTGGAGTGTTTTAAAAGATAAATAGAAAGTGCTGACTTTTGCTTTGCATTATACCCATTATTCTAATTGGGAGAAAAAGGAACAGATTTCTAAACTGAATAATAGATGAAAGGCAAAAGTAAGGATGTGAATGCTTCTGCCATATATCATTCTTTATAGTATAATTGCTTATCTCCTCTTTAGATTTAAATTGTGTCATGTAAGACTGCTTTTTGTAAAGTTTCTATTTTGTGCCACTGACTGTACTAGCCACTTTTTAAAATGTCTCAAATTTCATGATACATATTTTTATTCCCAATTTTGTATATAAAATGAGTGATTATAAACAAGACTGGCTACATTCATATTGCTCAGGCCTTCTGTGTGAATGATTCTTTCTTGAGTTGTACCAAGGGACAGCTCCAATATGGACCCTTTAAAAATGTAACCCCCATTACTTAAGTATCAGCGTCCTCCAAGGTTGAAGCTAATACTTGCCTTACCTGAGTAAAATTGGCCATTTGCAAAATTATACCCATCTTTAAAGATAGTTTCAAAACCTCCTGGTTAGATTTCAAAAGGTAATTTAATTATAATGTCTAGGGTAGATGAATGACTTAGAATATAGCTATTGTTACTTAATCATTTGTTTCATGTTACTAACAAATAAAGAATGTGTTAACTACAGAAGAGACATTGTCTGCATGAATGGTGAGATGCCAGAGAGTAAGAATTTGTCAGGGGCTGGAGCGGTGGCTCAGCGGTTTCAGCGCTTGCCTGTCAAGCATGAGGACCCGGGTTCAAACCCCAGCACCACGTACACAACTAAGTGTTGGAGCAACTAAGGCCATGTGAAAAACTAAATAAAGTTGTTTCTCTCTTTCTCTGTCTCTCTCGCTATCCCTCTCTCTTTTAAAAAAAAAAAAAAAAAAAGAATTTGTCAGCATTTATCCAACACTATCTGGTAAACTAAGAAAAACATTAATCAGTTTTATTTTTGTGACAATTTTTAAATCAAACCTGGTCCCCTAACACAGTTAAAATTGGTTTTCAGGACCTGCAGAGCTGAAGCTGAAACCTGCTCTGTGTTGTTGCATACTAGATGTGCTACTTTTGGAGGCCCTGCCTGAGCAGCTGGCTAACTTCTTAATGTAAAATATAACTTTGAAGTGATGTACACAATGATTTGCATGACAAATTGATTTAAATGGATTTTTGAATCTTAATGATTTCTAGATCATGTCAAAATGTCTGTATTTTCCTTACATTCTAAATAATGACCTTGTACATTTGTCAGTGTCATAAAAATCTGATACTAAAAGAAAAATCCTTTTTTTTTTTTTTAAGGTAATGTAGGCCTGCCTGTGTTTTTAAATTACATATTGGGTATTTCTAATCAACCCTATATGATCAGGCATTATAAAAATTTAAATTGGAAAAGAAAAATATTTAAAATAGGAGTTTTCCTTTATTCCTTTAAAAATTTGTTTTTAACAAAAGTGACAGTGGAAATTGGGTGCTGACCTTGTTTGAGTGTTATTGTGATTTCTGTACTTGTTTCACCATTCTTAAAACAGCAGCTTCTTCATAAGATAAGATGAAGGTGGTATGAGAGTTCTAGATTGTTTTGGATGTAACATTGATTCACCAGGGTAAGTTGATGCCAGCAGAATGCCTGGGCTGATAATGCATCCCACTTTACCTAGTACAGCCCTAATATGCCTTTTCTTTGATTCCCTTCTGTCTCAAAGGTGTTCCAGTTTTTAGAGATGTATAGTAACTTTATAAGATACTTTATTTTAATCATATATCCCTAGATAATTCAGAGATTAAATGGTTCTAACAGATGTGAACTAATGCTTCATCTTTTTTTTTTTTTTGCGGGGGGGGGGGGTAACCAGGAATTGAACCCAGGGGCAATATCCCCAGCTCTTTTTATTTTATTCTGAGACAGGGTCTCACTGAGTTGGTTAGGGCCCTGTTAAGTTGCTGGGACTGGCTTTGAAGTTGGGATTCTGCCTCAGCTTCCTGAGTTGCTGGGATTACAGGTGTGTGCCCAGCTGCTTTGTCCATTTTAAACAGCATAGTAGTTATCATTTAGAGTGAGTATAGTTCAGTTATTGCCTTTTCATCTTATATTAGGAGTTAACTGAATTGTACTAATTCTTATGTGCTCCTGAAATATTTGTCAATGTACATTATTAAGTTAGACTTTATGATTAGGTCCATTATTTTGGAAGTTGATAAATGATTTTTTAAAATAATTCCTAAGGCATTTCGAAGAATTAAATTGGAGAATATGGAAGATATATAACTATTTATCCTAAAGTAATCCCAGTACTTAGATCAGAGCTTTAATTATGGCTTATCACCTATGTAACCCTGGACAAGTAACTTTGCCTCTCTGAGCCATACTTTCTATATTTTTCAAATGAAGCTAATCATTCTTAATAATAAATATTAAACAATTGTTATGAAAATCACATAGTTCCTTATATAAAGTAGGTTAAAGGTTGTTGATATATTATTTCAGCCAAGAATGTCAGACAATGAGTTTTACAGTACTTAATTAGGGTACTTATTTAATTATAACAAATGATTATTTCTGTCTTATACCACATATAAATGTTGATATTAACTATTACAATTTTCATTCTAAACTGCCTTTATAAATAGGGTGTTTTCCCCCATACATATATCTAAAACACTGAATAACTACAAATAGTGAAAAATTGTTTTTCTGAATTGGTAATACGTTTATAGTATTTACTTTAAATAGTATTTACATTCAGCTGTTATTTAAGACTTTGACATAAATTGATAAATATTGAACCAGTCTGACAATAGCTTCTGCATGTTCATGTACAGATATAACATTGGCATATGCACAGAAATATAAAACTTTCATATTCCTTACAAAAAAGCTTATTTGATTGGCAAGCTAAAATGTAAATGAAAGGAACAGTGTGAATTTAGAGAAATTTAAAGCACTTTTGGACTACAAATAATTTGGGAAAGTTCTTAGAGGAAGTGAATATTGAGATAACCTCGGAAAGATATGAGACAGCCTCAAAAAGGAGGGAATTATGGAAACAAGTTTATAGTGAAGAAAATCTGCAGTTTATTTTGGGACCTTGGAGTAGAGGAGTTGCTCACCTAAGGGAATTAATACATTAGGTCTAGACTGAAGTTTCTTGACTGCTAGACTAATGATTCTCTATATCAAGTGATAGGGACTTGATGAGTGTTTTTGAGCAAGGGGTTGATTTGATTTAATAGGTATATAAGAAGGCTAAATCCAGACACAGAAAACATAAGTGAAGATACCCAGAAGGAGGTTATTTTGAGTAATCTAGGGATGAAGTAGTTAAAGCTTAAATTGATAATGGTGGTAAAAATGTAACCTTTGATACTTTTGTTAAATTTTGGAGGTCCTCACTCTGCCTTTGGATGCCTGCCTTTTAATATTATTCTACTTAAAGGCACCTAAATGGTTAAGGAACATAACTTAAGCTGTTGGTCAAAATAAGTGCTGTATTTCAAGAGAAATAAAGCACATTGCTTCTTCTATGTACTGATATCATTCAGCCATTTATAAGGATACCACCCTCAGTGACAACAAAACCTCCCTGAAGCCTAAGTATTAACATCCTTTACAAACATTTTTAAAAAGTAATTGAAATTTAGTATCTTTTATTTACTGCAAACAGATTTATAAAGAAATGTAGCAGATGATAATACAAACTGGAATGCCAAAAGTAAACTATTTATTCTTTACATTTTGTATTTATAGTTTCTTAGTTTTAGAATATGCCCAGTTAAATAATACCAAAACTGCTCAATATAAATTTTCAGTGTGATGTTTGTGGGCATTTTTCTAGCATTTTTACATAAACTTTTAAAAAAATTCAAAATTTTCATTGATGAAAATTTCTTAAAGGTATTGTTTAAATGAGTTACTTACATTTCATTAAAATAAATAAAAATTATTCCCCATTAAGTGAGACACCCAGTTTAACAGTAAGGCAGAACATTTGAAATGGACTTTCTTAGAAAAGCTGATTTAATATTGCTTGTAAGACCTTATCACCTGGTTGGTTGTTTTTTTATCTTTACTATCAAAACTGAGATACTCTTTACTGTTGTGATTAGATATAAATGTGATTAATTAGTTAGGATACAGGCTCATCTGGTGATGATAAGACCTCAAACTCTCAGTAGTTCAAACAAAATAGAATTTTATTTGTCCCTTATTTAACAGATCATACCTAAGCAGAAGGTTAAAGGTGGGTTGGTAGCTGTGTTTCAGAAGGTCATTAAAGAACGCAGGATTTTTTAAACCTGTTTCTTAACTATCTACTGTGACTATGTTGTTCAGTATCCTCTAACCACACAGGGCGGTTGACATTTATATTTGAATTTATTTAAAATAAAAAAATAAAAAATTATCACTGTCTACACTAGCTAAATCTGAAATCCTCCATAGCTACATGTTATTGATTGCGGCTGTTTTGGACAGCACAAACAGAACACCTCTGTCATCACAGAGGGTTCTGTTGGTCAGCGTTGCGCTGATGTTTCTGTCTTCATGGTCTTTGTTGGTTCATATTAGCCTGTCCAAGTTCTCTAGGAGGGGAATGAGAAGGGAGAGGGGAGAGTGCAATGTAGTTATAATGATCCAAAAGATGTACATGTCATTTCTGCCTGTAGCCTTGTGCCCAAAGTTTAGTTATATGTCCATATCTTGTTGGAAGGGCAACTAGGAAGTCACTAGCTAGGGGGACTGTACCGTGTTAAATCATGGTTTAGTTGGGGGGTGGGTGGGAGCAGGAATTCCATTGCCTAAGGGAAGAAGGTGAGAATAAATACTAGTGCAAAATTGGCAATCTAGGTCATGTGTACTGAAGATGTTAATAATCACCATAATCACCGTAAGGTTCTCTCCCCTCAGGAAGCTAGCCAGGAATTAATATAGGTAAAAATATTTTTTAATTTTAAATGACCATGCTGAGATTAATGTGAAATTCTAAGTGTTTCTTAGTACTTTATTTGAATTATAGTACTACTTTTTTATGAGACAGAGGAATCCATTTTTATTTATTTTTTCATCTGGCTTTTGTTTCTCTGACAGTTAACTTGTATATATGGTGCTGGGGTTTGAACCCAGGTAAGCGCTGTACCACAGAGCCACCACTCTAGCCCTGGTACTTCTTAAAGTTGACTTCTTGCCATTTGGACTTAATGCTGTATTTTTTGAGCATGTCACTTTTATTCTCTGAAATATTACTTTTATGAAACTATGATGTTGACCTTAGGTTGCTGTGATTATAAAGAAAAGACTAGAGCTCTTATTACTTGCTTTATAGGCATTCAATAACGATTTAATGATTTTGAACATTGTGTTAACGAGTAGGAATATGAAGTACAAAAGGCACTTTTTGGCTGTTGTCTTTTTTTTTCCTCTCCCAAACCCCTCCTTCTTGCTCAAATGCTTGCTCCCTCTTGGGGTTATAAATGACTTAGGACTTGCACTGAAATGAAAATGGACTCTCCTATACCATTCCCCAGTTTTATTCTTTGAAAGAAAAAAAAAATTTTTTTAAAGAGAGGACAGAGAGAATCAATTGTATTTAGTTTTTCATGTGGCTTTTGTTGCTCTGACACTTCATTGTGTATGTGGTGCTGGGGTTCAAACCTGCAGCCTCATGCATGCTAGGCAAGCGCTGTAACCGCTAAGCCACTGCTCCATCCAGCCTCTGAAACAAAGGTTTTGAAATGAGCATGTTTGCAACTTCCACCCTTCTAAATAATGGGTCTACATTGTTTCTTGACTTACCAATTTTAGGAATCGTATATGGAGTAGGATAATAAAAGAGATTCAGCTCATATATCACTTTCTCTCTTCCTTAATTATTTATTTTTCTATCTCTTTCATTGCTACCCAAAGACATATTTCTTGACTTAACAGTTACATATTTTGTTATTAATCCTTCCTCCTGATATCTTTACCCTTTCTATGTCTTTTTGTAATCTCTTTCTTTTAAAATAGCAACGGTCGGGGGAAATACTGGGGAATGTATTGGCAAAAAAAATTTTATAATGGTCAAGTTTATTTACATTATTTTCTGTAACTATAATGAAGTCTCTAATGTTTTGCTGGATTCTAAAAATTATATTAGTAAACAGCTTGAGTTTTTTAATACATAAATATCTTTCACTGAAAAGTTAATAGAATATTTAGTCTTTTTAAATGTAGCTTTATTGTTTATAATTTAGCTTAAAATTTTTTCTTTCCTTTTTGGTTTCTTCCATTAAAAAAGAAATCCCTATAATTTCTGCCAGTGTGTATCAATCATACTCTGTTCTACAGATTTTGCTTTTTGCCAGCTGTCACCCTCCTGGAGTCTTCTTTCTCTCTCTCCTAATCTGTTTTGTCAGCCAGTGCTCTTTTAACTACTTTACATTTTCACAAAAATTTGCTTTAATTAATGCTTGCACTTGTTCTTTTTGTAACTGAAATTTTATACTTTTTAAAAATTCGTTTCTGTTATAATTTTTTTAGTGAATGGAGGGAGGATATAAATGCATGTCTTTTTCTCAACTGCTTGAATCTGTTGTGCAGAGGCTTTCAGAAAAGTTAGAAGTAGAATATTTACAATGTTTTTAAACATAGCTCTATTGTTTATAATTTAGCTTAAAATTTTTTCTTTCCTTTTTGTTTTCTTCTGTTAAAAAAAATCCCCCTAATCTCTGCCAGTGTGTGTCAGTCATTCTGTTCTACAGATACTTATGACTAAGGTTCTGTATCTGAACCTTAGTCATGATTAAACATGATAAAGACTCATGTTTGAGATTTTTGGATGTAGGAGATTTAAGGTACATTTTTATAGATATAGTTTGAAAAAATAAAGGTTAGCCATAAAGTCACTGATATTTTTATGTAAGCAAGCATTTTTTTCTAAAATAGTTTTTACCTTTTTTTTTTTAAGATCCTAGACTTTACAGGTTGAAACTTCTATCTAGTGATTGTTCTTTGTTTACTTTTTATTTCATTACGTATCCTCAGATTTAGATTTTTAATTATGGTGTTTTACAGCTTTATGGTTTAGCATTTATTGAAATGGACCCACCTTACCATCATATTTGATCAGTAATGAAATGGCATATAGTGATGTTAAAAAAAAAAAAAGCCACCTAGGTTAGAAGGCTAATGCTACTTCTGAACTCTAATAGGTCTCACCACCAGTCTGGGTGATAAATTGCTCAATACTCTTAGACTACTTTTTATCTTTACAAGAGAATAGTATTGTAAAAATGTCAAAAAATATCCACATGCCCAGTTCACTAGTAAATATACTGCTTAATTTGAACCATTTTGGCAGTAGCTTATGCTACTCAAGGGACCATATTTTTACAGAATGATATATTTAGAAGGATATTGGTTTTCTTTGTAGAAAATTCATGCATTTAGAGCAACTTAAAACAAAAACAATTGTGCTTGTGCAATATATTTAAAATATTAGTCATCTTGAATACATGCCTAGGTTAAGTGTCAGAAGCTATATATTGTGCAAAAAGGAAATTTATTGTTAGGAGACCAGGTTGTATATGCGCTTATACAGCATTTTCCTTAGAGGATCAATTTGAGTACATGAACTAATATCAGCCAGATTTTTGTACAGTAACATTATTGATAAAAAGAGAAGTTCATCGAGGAGAAAAACAAATAAAGGAAGCATAAATGTCTCATACTGTATGAAACTACACAAATGGATCAAAGAGCTTGACAGGAAGTTTAATGTGTACATAAGTAGAGGCTGACAGAAACATGCTGTGTGTGCTAAAGGTTCCAGTGATGAAAAACTGAAACATAGTGCTCACTGACCACAGTATGAGCCTTGACACACATTGTAAATAATCCAGAGATCTATGACTGCATTAAGCACTATGCTGGTGTATTAATGGCAGTAAATCTATAGCAGCAGATAGGGTTGGCATGCATAAATTCCTCCAAATAATTTTTATAATGGATTAATAGTAATATAGCAAATATTTTTATTTCAAATCCTAACATCTCCATACCCCTCCAAAGTCTACCCCAATGTGATCGTTTTCATTCTTTTCTCCTCACCAGACTTGTATACGTGGATACTTACTTCAGTACTATAAAGTTAAAAGCAGAAGATGCTTCTGGTAGAGAGCATCTACTCACTGTCAAGTTGAAAGCAAAGGTACGTGTGCCTTGTTAGACTGTTACTGTGGTCAGGAAATACTTTGAGAAATGAACTCTGAATGTTTTCAATGTATGGGAATGCTGGTTATTCCAAAAATACATGTATATAATGCTTTAAAAATAGAGTTGAAAAAGCCACAGAAAATTTATTTACCAAGTTTCCAAAAGCCTAGATATAATTTCATGTCAAAATTTTAGTTTATATTTGATCAAAATGTAAACTTAATAATAAAGAAATATTACAAATACGATTCAGCAACCTTCAAGAAAGTACCACGATGTTATTTTTGTAGCATCCTACAAAGAGTGGATTCTTTTGTGATTACTTTTACAGTTCTATATCTCCAACTCTGTATTCCCCAACCCCCAACCCAGACACACATATATACATACTTCATGTTGTTTTGTTTTGGCTAAAGTTTTTTGACATTTGTATTTTAGGAATTTTTAAAGGTTATACCTTTGTAGAGCCCTCATAGGCTAGTGATCTGTAACTGTTCATTAATTTTATTGGGACAAAACATTTTTCCATTTTTGTTTTATCTTTATTTTTTAGTTCTAGATTGTGTCAAGAAATAAGTAAACAAGTTTAGCATATTAATCATTTACTTAGTAATCACTGGGAAACGTTAGAATTTAAAGAAAACCAGGATAGCCAACATTTTTTTTTGTTCCCTGTAGTCATCAATCAATTCTATTTCAGAAGATTGTAGTGATGAAAAGATCAATTGTGTTTGTCCTTTTTAAAAAATGTGTCTGGCATTTAAGCTTTCCACAAGAGAAAATTAATAAATAAAGCAGTATTGGGTGACAAGAAAAGTTGATATCTTATAGCGGTTCTACATCAGACAGTTTGAGAAATGACTTGTTCTCTCTCTTTCACACAGAATGTTTAGATATAATTTTAAGGCCCATGTAAGTGTTGAACAAAATTAGTGGGATAGAAATCATATTTGTAAAAGAAGTTAGATAGTTATTTTTATTAAAAAGAATGTATTTTCCTTTTAAGTTTTTAAAGGTATGCTTTAAGATCTGCCTTTATCCTTTCAAAAGGTCATATAACTGCCAGTAGCAAGGGTTTTGTCATTTCCTGCAAAGAAAAGTTTGTTTGTATGTTGTACATTGATAAAAGTCGCCTATTGCTATGAAGACCACAGATATTTTACTTGGTATATTTACTTAAAATACAGTAAGCATTTCATTAGCTTCTTACTTTATATTGATAATTCATTTAAGTTAAGAGAGTTGATGTTCATTGTTAGCATCCTAGGAGATAAGTTTACTTTGGGTTACTGCTATTTAAGTTTTCCATTTTTGACCCAAGGAGGTTTCAAGTGTGCATAATTTTTTGAAAAATAATTGATATTTTAGAGGGAAATGAGATTTTGTAAAACTTTAAATTGATTTTTAGCATTTTTAGTCTTGAAACAGCCCTGAAAATTAGATCACTCTTTTAAGATCATACCAGCTATTTAATAAAGATAGAACCAGAGAGGCCTGAGGTCTCCTGCATTTACTTTGAGACATTCATGATTTTTTAATATTGTATGCGTTTTTTCCAGTGATTACAGCACTTATATTCTGATATAATATCACATCATATGACATTTCAGATTGTTTCAAATTGACTCCCTTATGTCAGCCTGATAATAATTCATTTTACAGAATTTAAGCATTGTAATATTTTCACATGATTTTTTATGTATTTGTGTTACTAGTTTTACATACCCAGATAGCTTTTTTTTTTTTTTTAAGACAGGGTCTTAATAAGTTACCTAGGACCCTGCTAATTTGCCGAGGCTGGCTTTGAATTTGTGATCTCTGGAGTGGCTGGGATTACCAGTAGATACTGTTTCTTTTTAGGCAACTGATCATTGTAACGAAATGTTGGTTGTTTTTGAAAGCTGCTTTGAATGTGATTTGAATGAATTATTTGTTAAATATTACAGTGATAATTGTTTATCCCCATTGGCTTTTCCAGTGAAATGATGAAAAATAAGAGACAAAGTAAAGGTCTGAATTTATTTTAAATAGTTTGTCAAATGAAAGTTTTCCTAAAACTAATTTTCTTTCAGTAAATTTAGCTTTTTAATGGAAAAAAATGAGTGTTTTTAATTACATGTGACTTTGAAGATTCTAGAATACGATTTTGGCATTATCTTGAAGTATAATACTCTGATTTTTAATAAGAAAATTAAATTTTAAGGAAAAAAACTACATGTCTTGTTAGCTTAGAAACTTGATTTTTTCTCATGACTATTACTTTTTATATAACTAATTGAATGATTTTTTCTCTAATATTTACCAGTTTTGAAAAGATTTCTCTTGCTTAAAAATGTTAATTTTATTTTTCCTTAATAAACCAGAAGATAATTCATTGTTTCTTTGTATTTATCTACTTGCTGAAAATGCTTGCTTTTATATGGAAAATCGGTTTTTAAATTGATAATTATATGTAGTCATACTTATTCATTTCATGATTTTTATAACACTGACAATTTAAATGGTGACTGAAGCTATTTGAGATTAAATTTTAGACTAGTAGGAATTAAATATCAACGAGTTTGAATTAAATATCAACTAGTTTGATCCTATATTTTAGAGATAAACTGAGATCCACTTTGATTCACCCCTCAAATCATAGCATTAGCAGCTAACCTGACACTGAATTAATTTTTTCTTTGCTCAACACTGACTGTTTTGGCACACTGAATCACAAAACTTCCTACCTCCTGAGCATACATTGACTGTTAAGGAACTCTCAACATCACTATAATAGTAGAATCAATATTTAGTGATTTGTACTTTTAATACTTTTCCTAATATATCCAGTGTTTCTTAAAGTATCTCAAGTTAAATTGTTACAGGGAAATAGAAATGACCAAGTTTTTTATTTTTTCATAGTATCCCATAGAATCACCAGATTGTTTTGTGGATTTTCCCGTTCCATTTTCTGTTTCCTGGACACCACAGGTAAATTTTTACATTTATTTTGAGTATATTCTTTTTAGTTAAGAAGCCATAATAGGTTATAAAGTGGTATCTCTTCTTTAAACAAACTTTCTGTAATGCTTTGTTTTCTAATATTTAATGTTAATTTTTCCTTTTTCTACACACACACACACAATCTACCCTTTAAATTTGAAGTTTCATTTTTGGTGAATATGCAAAAACTCTTGACATCCATTTTTGTCTTTAAATCTAAACAGCTCTATATGCAATATGTGAAAAAGTGGGTGGAATTTTTTATATTGCTAAAATTTTTAACATTGGTGACACTCTACCAGAAAGTCTTTATCAGAGGAGAATGAACATATAAACCCTGCCATTTATACTCAATTCTTATGATTTTAGAGCGTTTGACCTTAGTTATTTTATATTATGCTTTGACTTAGATTATGTGTTTTTTAACGTATTTTAGGATGTTTATATTTGAAACAAAGATGATAGAAGATTCTTTCTACTTGTGTTAATTTAGTTTTTCAGTACATTACAGAAGGCTTGTTTATAAACAAGATGAAT
>PVKS010002788.1:0-67500 GCA_004027875.1 Aplodontia rufa
GAAGAGGAGGCCTGTTCACCTCATGGCAGCCGGAAAGCAAAAAGAGTAAGAGAAAGGGGCCAGGGTTCCAATGACATAGCCTTCTGCTACTAGGTTTCCTCCACCTTCCAGTAGCGCAATAGGCTGGGGAATCAAACCTTTAGCACATAGGCCTTTAGGGGACATCTATCCAAACCATAGCGAGCTCCTTGTCAAGGTTTTGATGGATGCATATTAGAGGTCATGAGCAGCAAAGATGCATTAAGTACCACAGGTAGGGCGCTGTATTAGGTATTCAAAGAGACTCCAGTGGAGCATACAGCACTTGCATTTAATCCCAGATCCTAGGTGGTACCTCAAAAGATCAGCTGATGTGCAGAGAAGATTTTCTTATAGCTCTTATATCAGAGAAAGATGTATATTCTGTTATTGCAGTTATCCCTAGAAAGTGTGGTTAAAAGTAGAATCCTCATGTCTCTATTGTTTGAAAGTTAAAGTTTTAAGTAACAAATACATGGTATTTGGTCATGATTTGTAAAAGCAGCCTTTTTTTAAAGACTGAAGTTAAAAGTATAAAGTCAAATCCTTAATTTCAAAGGATCTTCTATATAGGATATGATTCCTGGCTTAAGGAAAGAATCAAACTCCTTTGCATGCCACCTATTAGAGCTTTGAAAAACTATTTACCTTGTTCCATAGCTTAAAATGAAACATCTAGAGACTGGAGTGGTGACTCAGAGGTACAGTGCTTGCCTGGCATGCACGGGGACCTCGATTCAAACCCCAGCACCACACATATAAGTAAGTGTAGAAAAACAAAAACCAGATGAATAAATAAAATTGACTTTCTCTTTCTCTCTCTTTAAAAAAAAAAAATCTAAACTTTTTCACCTGGAGGTGTAGCTCAGTAGTAGAGCACTTGCCTAGCATGGGTAGGGTAAAGTCCTGAGTTCAGTTCCCAGCACAGTAAAGTAAAACAAACAAACAAACAAAAATAGTAGAATTACTAAATTTTTCTTCATAAATATAAATAGTTTAAAAGATACAATTTTGGCTTGTGGTAAATACTGATATTTCAATGTATTATACATTTGAATCTAAATATAGTAGTAATCTGGCACCTATTGTCATTCATTTAAAAAACTCTTCTTGCCAGACATGGTGGCACACACCAGTAATCCCAGGGGCTCAGGAGGTTGACATAAGAGGAATGTAAGTTCAAGGCCAGCCTTAGCAACTTAGTGAGGTCCTAAGCACCTTAATGAGACCCTGTCTCAAAAAAAAAAAAAAGTGTGGGGCGTCCGGGGATGTGGCTCTGATTAAGAGCCTCTGGGTTCAATGCCTGGTACCAAAAAGAGATGGTGGGGTGGGAGAGAGGGAGAGAGAAAGAGGGAAAGAAAAGGAAAGGGAGAGGGAGAGACAGTGAGGTAGAAAGCAAGAGGGATGCAGAAAGAAAATGAACTCTTAAAAAATTTAAAACTCTACATCATCATTTATTTTTCTCCAGCTCTGACTGAACCAGTCAGGGCTCAGTGAGAGAAACAACAAATACTCAAGACACATTTTAAGCAGAAAGAAATTTAATAAGAGAAGTAGATTCTTACAAAAATACTGGAGCAACTTCTCAGAGGCTTTCAAAATCCAGCCTCTGGTAAATCTAGAGTAGATAAGTGGGGAGTGACTGCTAATAAAGAAGTTTGACAGGAGCTAGACCTGACCAATCATTCATGTGTTGTCTATGGCAGCTTTTGCACCTCAAGGGAGAATTGAGGCTTACAACACAAACTGTAATGCCCTCAGAACCTAAAATATGTACTCTCTGGTCCTTTAGAAAAAGTTTACCAATTCCACTTTGATTCAAAGAGACAATGTTGAACTGGCAGAAATAAAGCCAAATTAAAGGAAGTCAAATAAGCACTCATTGTGCAAAATAAGATACTTTGGAAAGCAAGTCCTTGCCAAATTATTTCCTTTTTAAATTCATGCATTATAATTATACATAATGGTGAAAATCATTATGCCATACCATGCATGCATGCATATAGCATACTTTGATTAACCTCCTTTCCCATGATCATACCTTTCCCTCCCCTCCGCCTCCCCCAATCCACTTGCTCTGCTCTACTGATCTTCCTTCTGTTGTTATTAACATTGTAATTAGTGCATTATTGTTATATATATGTAGGATTCCTTGTAGTATATTTATACATGGACATAACATAATTTGGTAGATTTCATTCCCCAAATCTTCCCCATGCTCTTCCCATCCCACCTTCTCAATCCCCTTTTATTCTATTCCTCTCTCTCACTCCCTCTCTCTTTAAAAAAAGAGAGAGGGAACCAATTTCATTTATTTTTCCATCTGGCCTTTGTTTATCTGACAGTTTTGTATGTGTGCTGGGGACCAAATCTGGGTCTCTGCACATGCCAGGCAAGCACCCCAACTGCTGAGACACCACTCCAGTCCCACACCTTTTTCCTTCTCTCCCTTTCCCTCTCCTTTTCCCTCTCTTGCTTCTGCATATGAGAGAAAACATTCACTCTTTGACTTTCTAAGTCTGTCTTATCTTACTTAGCTGGTATTCTTGAATTCCATCCACTTGCCAGCAAATAACATAATCTCACTCTTCATTATGGCTGAGTAAAACTCCAGTGTGTATAAGCAACACATTCTCTTCATACATTCATCTGTTGACAGATATCAAGGGAGGTTATAATTTGGCTACTATTAATTGCACTGCAATAAACATTTGCATATGTGCATCACAATAATATGCTGATTTTAGTTAGTTTGGATAAAAAAAAACAAGGAGTGGGATAAATGTGTCATATAGTGGTTCCATTTCTACTCTTTCAAGGAATCTCAATACTACTTTCCTAAGTGGCTATAGTAATTTGCAGTCCCACCAACTATGTATAAGTGTACCTTTCTCCCCACATACTCACTAGCATTTATTGGTATTTGTATTCTTGATGATTGACATTCTAGCTAGAATGAGATGAAACCTTAGTGTCAATTATTATTGCTAAGGATCTTGAACATTTTTTCATATATTTTTGACCATTTACTATTTCTTCTTTTGGGAAATGTTTGCTTAGTTCTTTTGTCCATTTATCGATTGGGTTATTTGTAGGGTATTTTTGTATTTTTTATTTCATATACTTTGGATATTAATATTGTGTTGGAAGAGTAGCTGGCAAATCATCTGTCTCCTTTGAGGTGCAGAATCTTTTTGATTTGATGCCATTCACCTCTTGATTCTTGATTTTATTTCTTGAGCTTTGGTATTGTTATTAAGGAAACCAATTTCTATGCCAATATGCTGGAGTGTTGATCCTATTTTCTTTTAGGGTTGCAGTGTTTCTGGTCTAATTCCTAGGTATTTGATTCACTTTCAGTTGATTTTTGTGCAGGGTGAGAAGACTCTACTTTCATTCTTCTACATACAGACAACCAGTTTTCCCAGCACTATTTATTGAAAAGGATATCTTTTCTTCAACATTTACTTCTGGCATTTTTGCCAGGGATCAGATGACTGTTTCTACATGGATTTGTCTTGGTGTCTTCTATTCTATTCCACTGCCCTTCATGTATGTTTTGGTGCCAATACCATGATATTTTTGCTACTATAACTCTAGTATAATGTGAAATCAGGTATTGTGATGCCTCTAGTATCATTCTTCTTCCTCAGAAATGCTTTGGCTAGAACTCAAAAAAACTGAACACCAAAACCACAAATAATCCAATCAGTAAATGGGCTAGGGAACTAAACAGAAACTTCTCAACAGAAGATGTTCAAAAAGCCAATAAATATATGAGAAAATGTTCTATATCACTAGCAATCAGAGAAATATAAATCAAAACTTCACTAAGATTCCACCTCACTCCAGTCAGAGTGGCAAAAATGAAGAATATGAAAAATAACAGATGCTGGAGAGGTTGTAGGAAGAAGGAACACTATCACACTGTTGGTGGGACTGCAAACTTATACAGCCATTCTGGAAAGTGGTGTGGAGACTCAAAAACCTAGGGTTGGAACCACCCTACAACCCTGTTATCCCACTCCTGGGTATTTTCCCAAAAGAGCTAGAATCAGCATACTACAGAGGCACAGCTACGTTAATGTTTATAGCAGCTCAATTTACAATAGCTAAACTATGGAAACAACACAGATGCCCCTCACTGGATGAGTGGATTCAAAAACATATACATATATATATGTGTGTGTATATATATACACATATATATACAGTGGAATACTACTCTGCTATTAGAATGATATGGCATTTGCAGCCAAACTGATGGAGATGGAAAAAATTATGCTGAGTGAAATATCCCAAACTCAAACTTAAGGGCCAAATGTTTTCTTTCATATGTAGAAGCCAGAGTAAAATCTAAGACAGGATGAAAGTTAGATAAGCTTAAATAATAATCTCAACTTAGGTGAAGGTTCTCAGTGGTTTGTCACTAAATATGACTTAATGCTTTTCTTTTGCAGCTTTTAATATTCTTTCTTTGTTTTCTCTGTTAAACATTTTGAATATGATGGGTCTTGGTGAATTTCTCAATTGGTTAGGTCTATTTGGAGTCCTGAATGTCTCCTGGATGTATATGTCTATCTCATGTCTAATATGTGAAATTTTTTTCTGCACTTACATCATTGAAGATATTTTTTATGCCTTAAATTTGCACCTCCATGTTTTCTTCTATCTGAATAGCTCTCAGGTTTGGCATTGTCTTTTAGCATTGTCCCAGAACTCTTGAATATTCTTATCATGTTATTTAAGTTTCTTTCCTTTACTCTCTTCTATGTGTTCAAACTCATTTTCCCGGTCTTCAATGTCAGAAATTCTTTCTTCAAGAGCTGTTCTACAGACTGTAATTTGTTATTGAAATCTTCAAGTGAGTTTTTAGAATTTTGTTGATTGTCTTTATTTCTAGGACTTCTGTTACATTTCTTTTCACTATATCTATTTCTTTGACAAATTCTTTCATCTTTTGTAGCTGCTCTCTTAGTTCCTTCTTTAAATCTTTTATTTCTTTGATCATTTTGGAAATCAGATTGTAATTGCTGTTCTCTTGGTTTGTTGGGGGAGTGTGTGTTTAGGAGATTATTTATTTGCCTGTTTCCTCTTTTTTTTTTTAAAGGTCTTCTTGCTCCTTAAATTGAAGTGAACTTTTTTTCTTATATTGTATGTGAGTTATTGTGAGTGACTGTCTTATTTATTTTAAAGATTTTCACTAGATTTGCTGCCTGGGTCAGTACCAGGGGATGGGGCCTGAGATCCCTTTCTGGTTATTCCTTTTTGGGTCTTTGCTGCTGGATTGGCAATTTTGTCCGATCCCTTACTCAACTAGGGGTACTGTCAGGAAAATTGAGTTCAGCAGCCGAATCCCTAACCTGTGAACTGTTAATGTCCCTTAAGATCTCCAGCTCCGACCATCGCGCCCAGAGGTCCCACAGATCTGTCTCTTGCTTCAACAGTGTTTGAACGGAACAGACCCAGGGACTTTCTTTATTTCAGCTTCCAACTGCCTTCTAATCTGGTCTCCATTTGCAACTTCCAGGACCAGCTTTGCGCCCATCTCCTGCTTCCAGGACCAGACAACTCCGGTTTTCGTGGTTAGCTCCTTACTGCCGACCAACCATGACCTCCCAGATTGGTCAGAATTATTCCACTGAGGTGGAGGCTGCCGTCAACCACCTGGTCAATTTGCATCTGCGCGCCTCCTACACCTACCTCTCTTTGGGCTACTATTTTGACCCCAACCACGTGGCTCTGGAGGGCATGGGCCAGTTCTTCTTCGAGTTGGCAGAGGAAAAGCACGAGGCCTCCCAGCATTTCCTGAAGATGCAAAACCAGCGCAGTGGCTGTGCCCTCTTCCAGGATGTGCAGAAACCTTCTCAAGATGAGTGGGGCAACACTCTGGATGCCATGGAAGCTGCCTTGGCCCTGAAGAAGAACCTAAAACAGGCCATTTTGGATCTTCATGCCTTGGGTTCTACCCGTACAGACCCATATCTCTGTAACTTCCTGGAGAACCACTTCCTCCATGAGGAAGTGAAGCTCATCAAGAAGATGGGGAATCACCTGACTAACCTCCACTGGCTGGGGGTCCCCCAGGCTGGCCTGGGTGAGTATCTCTTCGAAAGACTCACCCCCTCAAGCATGACTAGGTGGCCCTGGAGACCAGTGGCCTTTGATGGGGCTCCTTTGCATCTACTGACATCAGGACTTTCGCCCAAGCCTCATCCTCCAACCCCTAAATGGCTTTTTAACAACTGTGGAGCCCCTCCCAAGCCTTGGACCAAATGAAAATAAATCTTTTTCCAGAAAAAAAAAAAGATTTCCTGCTCCTTGGGGCTGGAGTGGTGGCTCGGTGGTTACACCATTTGCCTGGCACGCACAAGTACATGGGTTCAAATCCCAGCACCCACGTACACAACTAAGTGGTAAAGCAACGAAAGCCATGTGAAAAACTCAATAAAAATTGATTCTCTGTCTCTCTCTCTTTCACACACACTGTCCTTCTCTCTTTAAAAGAAAAAAAAAAGATTTCCAGCTCCTCACAAGCTAAGAGAAAACAATCAATGTGAACAATCAATTCTTACAATAAACAGCATTATATTGGTTACTTAGTACCTACTATATCTATTATAATGTTAAATTCCACCAATAAGATGAATGATAGTGTTAGCAATTACCTTCCACGACAACAGCATTTAACCATCATCTACGTCAGTCTTCAAAGCATACAATGGTTATCGAGTTAGGCATTCACAGCAGGGATGGTTACACAGTGTTAATGGTGGGAGTTTGAATTGTATAAAGTAATTCTAGCTAAGAGGTATTAAGTTTACATGGCTAAGAGGAAGTTAGAGAGAAGATTGTAATATTGGAGCATGAGCAGAGAGAAAGTAGAGGAGGTGTCGAATTTGCTGGTAAAAGAAAAAAATGGAAAAAGGAAAAGACAGAGATACCAAAGCAGAGGGAGGTTGAAAGAGATCTTAACAGAGGTTTGGCTGTTACTGGAAGAAAGGGTAGAAGGAAGTAGAGGAGAATCTTACCACTGAGACACAATACAATTCAAAAACTAAATGTACTGATCAAAAGCCCAACCCTCAGCAGGAGGAGCAAGGGATTACCCATCAGTTTTCTCAGATTTGGACATTTTTCTGCTATTATCTCACCGAAAGGTTTCTTTAATGCCTTTACCCTGTATCTTTATGCCTTTTTTAATCCCAATGTCCCTTTAATTTGTTCTCTTAATGTTGTCTCAGAGTTCATTTATATTCTGATCATGGTTTCTTTTTTTCCTTTACTACTTATGAGTGTTCATATTCATATGTCCTGTCTTCAAGGTCTGAAGTTCTGTTTTCTATGTAATCTAATATGTTGGTGATACTTTCAAGTGAATTTTTTTATTTGATCTGTTGAGTCATTTTCAGAGTTCTAATTGCTTTCTTTAGAGAATATCTATCTCTTTATTGAAATGAACTTTCAACTCCTATATTTTCTCTCTCATTACATTCCTTAGGTCTTCTTTTCATTCATTAATCATTTTAATAATCCATTTTTGTAGTCTTTCTCTGAGATTACATCCCCTTCAATATCTGTAGATTTCTTTGTTGGTGGATTATAAATTTGAGGCAGGGAGAAGACCTATTTGCCTTTTTCCTCATGTTTCCAGAGGACTTGGATTTGCACATATGTTCAGACGGATTCCTCTTCTTTTATGAGGGGTCTGGTGAGTAGTTGTCTTTTTTGTAATAACCCCATGCTGTCTGTATATCTTATCTTCAACATATATGCCCAGTATATCCCAAGTGTTAATTTCAACCTCCAGTGCCTCTCAGTTTGCCACTGCAGAAATGCTGATTTAATTCATTCTTGGAGAGTAATTACACAACTGTGGGTTCCTCTAAGCCTCTTTCTTGAGGTCTATTTTTTGCTAAAGGAGCAAATAAATTTCATGAGTGGGACCTCAGGACCCCTCAACTGCTCCTACTTGTGGCTTAATTGTCAGTTTGGGGATTTATCTCTCCTATTCTGTGTGTTCACATATTGTTGAAATTTTAAAAAGGTTAGTTTGTGGGTGGAGCAAAGTGCACTGTCTCTTGGCTAGGCTGTGGGTGGGTGTAGCTCAGCAACAAAGACTCTACCCTGTGAACTCACAGTATCCCAGTAGATTCTGAGCACTTCTCAGAAAAGGTAAAGATGAAAGACAGCAGCAACAGCAGCAAACAATATACAGCATTAAAATAAATACCTGGTGCCTTACTATGACATCTACAAAACACTAATTGCCACAAAAAGAGGAATGACAGGGTCACAACAATAATAAAAAGACAACAAAAATTATCAAAGGAATAGCTGTCAACTAGATCTAGCCTTAAAGTAAACAGCTGGTGTTAACTACCCCACACACAGTACAAATAATCACAATATGAATGGTAGGGACACGGATTACATAGCCTTAAATAGTTTTAAAAGATAATAAAATTATGATTAATTAAGAGAAAAAATGGAGTAGGAAGACAAAATAAATTCAAAATATTCAAAATGTGACCAAAGATAAAGCAGAAGAGAGGTGGCAAGTGATGGCTATAAATGAGGAGAAAAATAATCACAAGAAACAAAATAGAGGAGAGAACAAGAGAATCTGATTATTAGAGAAAGAAGGAAGGGGATAAAGAGTAACAAGAGAAACACAAACAAGGAAAAAAAAAAGAAAACAAAAAATCCCTAACCCTCAAAAGACAAAACAAAGCAAAATAACAAATGAATAGAAAAAAAGATAAACGTGAAAAAGTGTGTGTGTGTGTGTGTGTGTGTGTGTGTGTTCTGAGCCAATTAGTACCACAACTGGAACAGAAAGGGGAAGAATGAGGAAAAAATCTTAATGAGAAATAAAGGTATTATCTACCTGAGTGGTCAAAATTGCCAACAAAGCAGGATGTTCGCTGCCTATGCCATATTGTTCTTTCTGCTGCTTCTTGGGCTATGTTTCTCCCTTACAGAGAGCAACAGCCAGGGTTTGTTAACTCCTTCCCCCTTTTGTATTGCTCACCAAGCTGCCAGCTGGAGTATTCTGGAACTGGAAATAGCTTTCAGCTTCCCTTCTCGCCAGCACAATATATGACAGAAAGGGAAGAACTAACAATTGGAATTGTGTCAGGATAGACTTATTTGATGCCTTTCCCATGGCAGAGCTAATGCAGAGTTCTAAATAGAAGTGCTGGTGGCTGGGGTTTAGCTCTGATCAGAATTTCAGAATCTTGTCAGGTGATGTCTGCTCTAGAAACATAGATCAACACTCTAGGGCTGGGCAGATGCCAATCTCTGCTGGGTATCTGGATCTTTGGGATGTCCCAAGAATTCCACTCATAGCCACCGTGGGGTAAACAACCCTGCAGAAGTCGTGCACAATTGACCACCCATGAATGTGGCCTTCCCATGTTCTATTCCTGAGTAAGATCGCAAAGTTTCTGGGCCCTCTTCAGCTGGTCCTGTGAGCCACCAGACTCAAAGGAAAAGTGAGCTACACTCCCCTCTGTATTCCCAACCTTAATCTCCCTGGACACAACCCTCTTAACCTGTTTCAAATACACTCCACCATGCACCTCAAGGACACATGGTACATGCTTGCTGGGAAAGCATGACAAAATTTGGTGTTATCTCCCAGGTTCCCACAGCGGCAATCTGTAGTGTGGCCTCTTCAAGATGGCTCCCACCTCAGCTTTCCACTTGCCAGCTGAGAAGACTGGAGTGCTTTTCAAACACCAGTTTGCTGTGCAGCTTCTGATTCAGCTAAGTCCAGACTACTTTTCTGTTGTAAAGATGTTCTTGTGTCAAATTTGTCCACTGTTTCTATCTCCTTGTTTCTGTTGCACCTCCCATCTGTGGTGAACTGGTGCTGCTGCCACCACTGACTTGACTCCATTGTACTCTGTCCAAAGCCCTCAGGTTTCTGGGTCTCTATGATTCTCTGAAGGTCTAGTATTGAATTTCAGCGAATTCTGTCACCCACCTCACTGCGAAACAGTACTCCCGCTTCTTGAATCTCGAGCTCAGAGCAACTGGAAAGTGCATTCCAACTCTAATCTGCCATCTTTGATCTCACCTCACCAAGTAATTTCTTACTAATAAGAATTATAAAAAAACACAGCATGGTCCATCCTGTAGATTTCATAACTTGCCTTTTTAAATATTTTAATTCAAACGGTAATATTTAAAGCAGGACAGAAATTTCACCTTTCACAATTATTTAAATTTATGATACAAAAGTTCAGATGTCAACTTAAAAAGTAAGTGGAATATATTGTTGCTTATTTGCGTGCTTTATTGATTATTTCTAAATGCTTGGAAAAGGCATGCAATCAAAAATATTTAAAGATCATTAGCCTAAAGAAAGTCATCTTTGATTCTGGCAAGAGCCTCTGGTAGATATACAACCTTCCCCCTGATTAGAATTGTTCTAATAGTTAATTATATCTTTTGTAATTATTAAAGCCACAATGTCTTGTTCCTTTAGTATATTTATAAATTTTCAGAAGTAAATGTCTAAGTATAAGTTACTTTGGGTATGGACACACAAGTGAAGTGAGGAAACAAACATTTATTGAGGATCTATTATTTACCAGACTACATAAATTAGCTTATTAGTTCTTCACAACTATACCTTGAGGCATTATCATTATTATTATTACTATTATCACCATCATCATCATTATTACATTAACTCCACTTTTAAGCTACAAAAGAAACCAATGCCAACCAAGTAAGTTTATGTAACATGCTCAAAACAAAACAAGCATACAAACTCAAGACTGACACTCCCTTCCTGACCAGGATCAGCTTTCTTATATCACAGGCCTTTATTTACATATATCTGAGCCCATGACAAGCAAGTATTCTGGAAACAATGAGATAACAGTCCCTGGTACTTAATATTCCCCTACAAAGTTCATTTAATAACAATATTCAAACTACTTAACAAGCAGTGGGCACCTGCACCAACTACTCAAGACAGATGCCAGCCTAAAGATGGGACCAGCACTCCGTATGTCTACCAGATGAACACCAGCCCATCTCTACAAACCAACAAAGTATTGTTAGAAAAGTTGAAAAGAATAAACTTGTCCAGCCATTCATTTTTTCAGATAAAGTAGCTGAAGACTAAGAAATTAATGCTCTTAAAGAAGAAATGAAATTACAGCATTTGCAGGAAAATGGATGGAAACAGACACCATCACGTTAAGTGAAATAAGGCAAACTCAGAAGGTTACGAGTCCTATGTTTTCTCTTGTATGCAGAAGCAAGAGACAGAAAAGGAAAACAAAGATTGGGGTAGATCTTCTAAAAATCAAATGGCTATTAAGGGTGAATGGCAGGGAAGGAGCGGATAAATGCTGGGGAGTGATATTGGCCAAACCATACTATTATATTATGTGCATGAATGAATGTGTAACAACAAATCCCATCAATATGCACAATTACAATGCACAAATAAAAAAGTAGAAAGAAAAAGAAATTAATATTCTTGGGGATGGTGGCTCAGTGGGAGAATGCTTGCTTAGCATGTACGGGGACCTGGGTTCAATCCCTAGCTCCACATATACAACTAAGTGGATGAAAAATAAAAACTAGAAGAAAATAAAATTATTTCTTTCTCTGTCTCTCTCTCTCTCTCAAAATAAAAAAAAAAGAAATTGATGTTCTGCCAATGTCACATAGTTACAGCTCCTGTATTAGGATGACTGATTAATAAGTTTGTAAATGAGTAATATACTGCTTCTTTCTTTTAGAATCTAAAAGAAACTAAAAAGGCTTCTTGTACACAATCTCCAGGGTAGGAGCATGAGCATTTCCATACAGTTTCACATAAGCAATTGAAGCTTCACAATAAATCTAGGAATACCTATTATATAATTCCAGTCTCATTTCTCTTCCTGTTGCACTTTATATCAACCACTGTTTGCATTTTACCAGTTGTAGTGTGTTTCAGTAGATCGGGGTGAGGGCCAAGATTCTGCATCTTTTCAACAAGCTCCCAAGTGACATCAGTGTTGCTAACAGCAGACCACGTCCTAGTAGGAAGAACTTAGACAACATTTTAGAAGGAGACTTATTTCATACACGGACTTTTCTAAATTTAAAAGTAAAAGAAGAGGATTAGATAGTGTTAAAGGTTACCCAATTTAAGACAATCTCAAAAGTATGTATTTATGAGTACTAAATTCTAACAAGTAAGCCAATAGTGTCATCTGATTTATTAGGAACTATCACTCCTTCATTGAAGTGAAAAAAATAAAAATACTACTATATAAACATACCAATCTTGCATTATATTATCTTTTATTCTTCAATAAAAATAATAATGTTTAGAGGAATACCTCTTTAAAACATATTCTGCATTTTTCTAAGGGCTAAGAAGTTAAGAGATTCTATTTTTCTTGGCTCATTACTCTCTACATTACTCTTTAAAAACAATTCTACCACCATGTGGACAATACAAAAATTAATTTATGATACAATGTTTAGTTTTTTTCCAGTTCCATTCTCCAACTTCATAGGAAATTAAAATTTCAGGCTATTTTGAGGAGTCCCAGTAGACTTACTAATTGAAGATGGAACATCTCAAAAGATAACTATACAAAAGAATTATTATTAAGTACCATTTAAACTATGGCATCTGAACATAACTAAAACTGCTGATCTTAGAATGTGTAATAGTATATAAATATTTCCTACATGGACACCAATGACTAGAACAAAAGACTACAGCTGTATTTTGATATAGGAAATCACACCAAGTAATAATTCACAAACTTAGACCTTAAACAATGAAAGCAATGTGGTTTTCACTGTTTTTATCTTGGGGTTTTTATGATTCTATGCCTCCTTCAAAAACAAAAACAAAAACAGGCAACATTTCAGAGACAAACAATACAGTGAAAACACCAGCACCTCCCACTATAGAACGTGTGTGTCCCACCACCTGACCCAGCACAGTCATGAATTTATTTTGGCCAATGGGAGGTTAGCAGATGTGACATCAGCAGAAGATTGGAAAGAGATGGCTCAAACTGAGCTTCTTCCGCTCTTGATTTGCTTTGGTTCTCACAAGAAGATGCCCTGGACACTAAGACAGGCACATGGAACAGAGAGCTAAGCTACCAAACAGCTCAGCCAACAGGAAGCTGAAACCCAACATTCAGCCAAGGTCAGTTGAGCCACTAATGGACCTTCCAATGAACCCAGGCACACGAGCAATCCATGTCATATGCCTCTAAGGTTAGAAACAGTATCTCACTGGTGAAATGGGTGGTGGTCATGATGTGTGATTCTCTCATCAAATTATACAAACTCTGTACCTCAGTGAACAGGGTTTGGAATCATGCAAGACCAGCAACTTAACAACTTCAGAGTTGATGCTAGAAATAAAAGTGCATTCAATCATAGGATCCCTATCTATATCAAAACAAAGAATTTGCTTCATTTAGCTAGAAGGCTAGCTGATCCTGCTTTCACAATATTTCTGCACTGGCCTTCAAGTGAGCCTTTCATGCTAATGCTGTCCGGGGACCCAAGGGGACAAAGAATGACTTCACTGAGCTTACAGGAACTAGTTATACTATATAATTATTTTTCTACTTGCTAAACAATACCTTATGTTGCTAAACTGTACCTTATGCAGAATTGCTACCTCTAGGTAGCAAGGTTGTGATAAAAGAAATATAGCCTCCACCCACATCTAACTATCAGAGGTACTGTTTTAGTCAGCTTTTTTGTCACTGTGAACAAAAGACCTGACAAGAACAACTAGAAAATTTATTGGCTCACAATTTCAGAGGTCTCAGTCCATAGACAACTGACTCCATAGCTCTGGGCCCAAGATGAGAGAAGCCTCATCATAGCAAAAGGGCATGGTAGTAGACTAAAGCAGATCAAAAAATGGCTCTCCTCACCAGGGACAAAATACAAACCCAAAAGCCATGCCCCAGGAAGTTGTTTCCTCCAGCCACATCCTACCAGCCTACAGTTACCACTTGTTAATCCATCTAAGTGGATTAACGTATTGGTTAGTTCACATCTCATGACCTAATCATTCCACCTCTAAAAATATTTGCATTATCTCACACATGCGTTTTGGGGTGACACTTCATATCTAAAACATAACAGATACCAATATTTACTGAAAGAATCTGCCATTGATAATGGCCAAACTCGCTTAGGTCAGTTGCAACAAATAATTCACATCTAGGACAAGAAGAATTACATCATATTAATGTGAAGACCTTACATATAATAAATCTGTTGAAATTACTTTTTGAATCCACATCAACTCCTTTTATATCAAAGGTAAGTACTTGAAACCTAGGAAAGTTAAAGGAAATTCTCAAACTCACATCTGAAAGTTAGTAGCAGATTTGGTTCTCAAATTCATTTTCCCCAACATGTAAAAAATTATTCACCCTCCTGTCATTTGATTTTTCATTTAATTTTGTTGGTCTTTTCAAAGAACCAATATTGTTTTGTTAATTTTTACTTGTTTTTCCATTCATCACTGTGACAAAAAAAAATATCTGGTAACAATTTAGGGAAGGAAAAGTTTATTTTGGGATCATGGTTTCAAAGGTCTTAGTCTGTAGTCAGCCAACTGCACTGCTCTGGGCCTAAGATGAGGCAGAGCATCATGGAGAAAGGGCATGATGACGGAAAGCTGCTCAGCACGTGGCAGGTGGAAAGCAGAGACAGGAAGGGACCATGTGTAGACTCAGTGCCCAAAGCCACATCCCCAGTGACCTAGTTCCTCCAGCCACACTTCACCTGCCTATAGTCAATACCCAGTAGTCCATTTAGCTATCAAAGGATTAATGCAGCAAATGAATTAACCTACTGATTAAGTCAGGGCTTTAATCATTATCTAAAAGCCCCACTTCTGAACCCTGCTGCATTGGAGATCATTCTTTTAACACATGAGCTTTTAGGGGGAAATTCTAGATCCAAACCATACCTAACAAATTATGTGCTTTCAAAATACAATTGTGGGCCAGGTGTGGTGGCGCACACCTGTAATCCCAACAACTTGGGAGCTGAGGCAGGAGGATTCCAAGTTTGACACCAGCCTGAGACTCTGTTCAAAATAAAATAAATATAAGGGGCTGGGGAGGTGGCTCCATAATAGAGCATTCCAGGTTCAATTCCCAGTACTAAAAAAAGAAGTTATAATGTTGGGACAAGCATAGGATAAATATTCCCACTCCAACAGGGATAAGTAGGAAAGAAAAAAGGGGTGACAGGTCTCAAGTAAATCCAAAACTTCATTAGCAAAACAAGATTCATGAGATTTTAAGGCTCACAAACAATTTCTTTGGCTCCATATTCTGCCCTCTGGACCCACTAGGGTGGCAATATTACCTTCGGGATCCACCAGAGTGGTGATTCTGCCTTCCAGACTCACCAGGGAGGAGATCCCACCTTCTAGACTCAGTGGGGCACAACTTGGCTCCTGTGAATTGTGCATAAACACTGATGTGACTGCCTCCATGCAGTATGCAAATTTTAGATCTTCTATATATATACTGAGGAGGGGGATATCAGGATCATATGGTGGATTCATTCCTAATTTTTGAGAAATATCCATACTGCTTTCCAGAGTGGTTGCACTAATTTGCAGTCACATCAACAATGTATGTTTTGCTTTGTGCCCTAAATATGACCTATTTTAGAGAATGTTCCATGTGCTGCTGAGAAGAAAGTGAATTCAGTTGTCAATGGATGAAATATTCTGAAGATGACTGCTGGGTCTATTTGATTAATAGTACTTTTTAGTCCTGAAGAATCTTTACTTAGTTTAAGTCTGGATGACCTATTTAGTGGTAAGAATGGTGTGTTGAAATTACCAAGTTTTATAGTAGTGTGGCCTATTTGATTCTTTATATTGAGAAGCATTTGCTTTAGGTATATAAATGCACCACTGTTTGGGGGATAAATATTTACAATCATTATATATTATTGGATGATTCCCTTAACCAGTATGAAGTGACCTTATTTATCTCTTCTGATGAATTTTGTTTTGAAGTCCACTTTGTCTGCTAGGAGAGCAGCTACTCCTGCTTGTTTTCAATTACCATTTACATATCTTTTCCCATCCTTTCACCTTCAGTATGTAGATGACTTTATAAGGTGAGTCTTTTACAAATAATATTGTTGGGTGTTTTAGTCAGCTTTTTTGCTGCTGTAACTAAAGAACCTGAAAAGAACAATTTTAGGAGGAAAAGTTTCTTTTAGGACTTACAGTTTCAGAAGTTTTAATCCATAGAAGGCCAGCTTCATTCCTTGGGGCTCAAGGTGAGGCTGAACAGCATGGTGGAAGGCACGGGCCCACAGAGCGGAGAGCTCAAGACATCACATCAGGAATCACAGGAGAGAAAGAGAGAGAGACAGACAACTCCACACCAGATATGAAATATATACCCCAAAGGCACACCCCTAATGACCCACCTCCTCCAGCCACACCCTACCAACATTACCAGTTAATCCCCTAACTCACTGATTGCATGAAGCCTATTATGACGCAATCATTTCATCTCAGCCTTCCTGAATTGTCACCCATGAGCTTTTGGGGAATACCTCACATTCAAACCATAACATTGGATCTTACGTTTTAATCCAATATGCCAATCAATGTTTTTATATTTAAGAGTTTAGACCATTTATATTCAATGTTATTATAAAGAGTTCATTTTTATTCCCTGCCATTTTTATTTATTTATGATTCTTATTTATCTTTTGACTATTCTTGTAGTGCAATTCATCCCTATGCGGATTTTCATTTTTATTTTTCAAGTATTTCTTGTAGGGTAGATCTCCTGGCAATCTGGAAGCTAGAATACAATCAGAAGCAGACTGCAAGATGGCTAAGCTAATAATAACCTCAACATGGGTGAATTTCTACATGAGCAGGGGCAACCTTGCCTATGATGCTGGGGGATGAAGGGAGGGGGGCAAAGAAGGGGGTAAGAATAGGAGGGATATCGAGGCAGCTGGATGGAGGGAGTATGGGCATATCAACAGTAGGGAACCTACGACTTCCATGAGAAGCCCAACTAACATGGGGGTAAAGTAGGGGGAACATGGGATTGGGGGAAACCCAAAGGGGGAGAATGGCATCAGCCTTGGCTTGCTCTGTCATTATTCATTTGTTCATGATTGTATGGCAACGATTCCCTCCTAAATGTAAGACTGACTATCTTGAATGAATAAAAAAAAAAGATTTCTTGTAGGGTAGATCTACTGACAATCTTGTAATTCTTGTTCATTTGGAAATATCTTAATTTTTCATTTCTGAAGAATCATTTTGCCAACACAGAATTCTTGTGGCAATGTATTTTTTTCTTTCAGCACTCTTATTGTGTCATTCAGCTGCCTTCTGGTCTCAATAATTATTGATGAGAACTCAGCTATTCATGTAATTCAACATGCAACATATGTGATAAGTCAGTTTTTCTCTTGATACTTTCAGGATTCTGTCCTGACTTTTGATAGTTTACACTATGTCTACACATGCATAGGTTGGTGTCTCCCCCTATCTCTCTCCCTCCATCCATCCCTCTATCTCTCCCTCTTGCTTTCTCTCAAATCCAGTGAAAATTTATTAAGCCTATATTAAATGGGACAGAGCTAAGAAATTCCCCTTTCCCATCTGTGTACAATTTACAAAACCCACCCACCCTTGCTGTTTCTCCTCAGCTGGGCACATCCCATATTTCACTAGTTTTCTTCAGATCTCCACCTCCATGTGCAATATCCAATAGTGTAGTGTGCATGGCTGGTTCTAAAGTTCAAGTCTCCTCAGAGAGTAGTGAATAACAGAGTGATTGTCACAGCTTATAGAGACTTTGCTTAATTTTAAAGATACACTGAATTTTCTGAAATAATTCTGTAAAGTCTATTTTTGTCATGTTCATGTCTCTACTTGGGTAGTTTACTGACAAGCTAATGACTGGGTAGAGACTTTCTTAAATGCCTAGAACTAATAAATCTCCCAGACTTTGCTGAGTCTCTTTGAGTAAGTGTTGGTGCATGCCTTTAACACTCAGAAAGTTTATAATTCCACTTTAGCATTCACTTCCTGCTTGCATGAAATCTCAAGCCAGAAGAAATTAGGGCCTTCTCAGTTATTTCCTGAGCATGATGACAGCCCTTTCATGTACCTGGCCTTCTAGATTACTAGAAATAAAATTTTCCAAAGCCTCTATGGACATCTCAATCACCAGCTGCACCTCTTAGTCTTTCTGTTAATCCATTGTTTACCCAACTGTTAACCTGCTGGTTAACCTCAGGCTTCTATAAAGTAATTCTTTTTGATAATGCCCCCTGTGAAGGAGAAGGCTTATAGTATTGAATGAGCTCTGAGCCAGCCAAGTAAATGGGATCTTCCAAGGAACCAAAAAGTAAGTCAGATCATAATAATTCTTTGAGAATGAGTTTTTGAAAGGGTTCCAGATCCATTCTGCTGTCTGCAGTGGCTGCCAATCTGCCTTAGAATATGAGTTATTGTTTTTCAAGTTATTGCATGGCTGGAAAGTGGTGGGCAGGGATAGAACAAGTCAAAATGCCATAGTTCTCACTATTTTTACTGATATTTGGCCATTTTTCTTGAATAAACAATCCCTAGGTTACTCCAAACCTTTGGTTAATTTCTAGAGTTCTGAGAAAGTTAATTCTGAAAATTTTGACAGTTTTTCATTGCTTTGATGGAGCAGAAATTTTCTGGATCGCTTCACTGTCGTTTTTGCTGACATTATTCCACAAGCCTTTTCATGCAATAAAAAAAAAAAAAAATCCAAATAGTGGCTAAGTACAAAAGCAAGACACCAACATCATGGAAATGGAAACCTAAGAATTATGAGGTAATGAAGATATAACTGAGAGCCAGTGTCTTCTGTGAAATTGCCCCATAAGACCCATTCAGAATATGCAACAACTTCCAACACCTCTTTATCCTCATTTAATTAAACCTGCTTTTCCTTAAACACCAGAACCAAGATAAATGAGAGGAAGATAATTCAGTCTTATTGATTCCCTGTGTTGTTTAATCACTAGAATTACTGATTTATTTTAATTGCTGGAGATTGTTTTTTACCATTTTTTAGCAAATATATCTTGACTCAGCTACAATTCTTCTACGGAGAAATGTGCTCTCCATTCCAAACAACCAATTTATAAATTTTGAAACTCAACAAACTTGTTAACTAATAATTGGCTGAATGCAATTAATGGCTGAAACAGTAATGAAAAAACAGTAAGTATAGGTGTAGGTGTGGTTACAGGAGACCTCTGAAGGAAGCAGACTTAAACTGTATGAAAGAGGAATTAAAAGAATGTGGGAGAGATTATTTAATCAAAATACTCCAGTCTGTAATTAGCATAATATCTCAGGTAATTTAGCAGACTAAATTGGCTATGGTGGTAATTAATGTGGACAGAAGAAGGTTATAAATAGAAAGACAATAGAAAACCTTGAATAGAGGATATTAAACTCAACCTATGGGACAATGGTTTACAACTATTTTCTCTCCTCCAATGTGCCTGAGAGATGTAAGCATCCCTACTTTAGCAGGGGTTATCTATTCAAGAGATCCTCAAATATGGGAGGACTTAAAAAGAAGGGTATCAAAATATTGGGTATGGGAAGGGGTTATGAGAAACATAAGAAATTTTTAAAAGCCCCTCCCAAGATTCTGAAATGCCTCCCTTTACCACCCCACACATCCTTCCACACCTCCCTCAATAGAGATGGAAAGCCAGAAGAGGCTTTAAAAAACCATCCTATGACTATATATCAGGAATTAATCACCTAAATTCCTAAACACTGGGCAAATCTACTATAGCACTTCCCAAAAATATGATTCATAGAGTCCTTGTCCCACTAGTTACCATCTATCAAATATATAAGTTTGGGGAAACACACGTATCATATCCCTTTCTATCAGAGATTTATAAACTATACTAATTTACCTACTAAAGGATCTAAGAATTTCCACAGTTAAGAAACCTGTGCAAAAAAAAAAAAGAAAACTACACACATTTGATTCATAACAAATCTTATCCTCACATAATACCAATTAATGGTCTGTATTATCTTTTATGTTTGAGGACATGTCACAAGTGGACCTATGCCTACCATAGAGCTGCTTACGAAAGAAATAAAGCAGGAAGTTGCATTCCATCCATTGTCTAGAAACCCCACTCCTACAATATGTCCTAACCTGTTCATGTGCCTTCATTCCTCAAGCAAAAGAACCAACTTCAGCCCTCTCCTCCCCTTCAGGACTCCGAGTGCTTCTAGTAGTGGGGATGGTGAATCATGGCTCCTGGGTTCTATGACCTCACAACGCTTATCCCCTGAATATGAGTTAAGTAACTGACTGAGCCAAAAGAGAAATCAGCACAGTGAACAAGAAGGCACTTGTGGACCTTCTTGTGTAACTAACTAAAGGAAGAAGAGTTGTAGAAAGCTGCAGAGCAAGGAACAAAAGACTAGAACAGGCCTGTTTCAGCCTGAATGTTTTAGAAAAGAGAACACAGCAGATGCGAATGAAGACAAGGAATGACTTTCTTCCCAGATCTTCTTTTCTCTCCTTTGAAGTCCTGAGTGGCCTTTTTGATTCCTTCCCAGCACAGCTAATTTGCTCTCCTTCAAAGCTGTGCTCTGTGCTCCCTCTGCTGGCTCTGACTTAGCAATCAGACAAAATCAACTACAGTGGAATGTCTACATTTAGGTGGCCTTCAGCAATGTTTGCCACCTCTCTTAAATTTGGCAAAATTCGTAGCAAAGCTGAGAATTCTCTTACTTCTGTTATTAGCAAAAAAATAAATAAATAAATAAAAGAAGAAGAAAGAAAGAAAATGGAGATAGGTAGGGAATGGTTAAATTATTGTACTTCATTCTATGAAATGCAGTCACCTAAATGTGTCCACCACTGTGTGATGTGCTAAGAAGAAAATGATGGGTAATCGCGAAAAATTTACAAGCCAAAAGGGAGAAATTGACATAAACACCTCTTGAAAGGAAGAAATTAAATTTCTGTAATATGTACTATAAATTATGATTCAAATATATACACTGAAAGTATAAACTGTATAAAGAGGCACCTCACACAGGCCAGGCCATGTTTTCTTAAATGTGCTTATAATTGGATAGATTTGGTTGTATTACAATACAAAATCATAATAATCACAAAGGCCATCCATTCAGCAATACTTACCTACTGGGGTCCATCACAATATGCTTTATACTTTATATACTTCAGCTCTAAAATTTTGTGAATCCAGGTCAGCCTGATTCCAAAGTCCCATTGGTCCATTCCCACTGTACTATCCTGATCATCCTATTTCCACATGCCATTGTTGCGTGAGGTTCTCCTTCACCAGCTGCTAAGAGTAGTGGGGAAGCCTAATATGACAGTTAACGGTATCCTGTATCATGTTCACATTGAGCAAAGGGCTATGTGCTCTAGAGGAAGATCCCCGGCCTTGAGGAAATTTCAAGGTAAAGGAGCAGAGGAAACATGCAAAATAAATTAAATGGAGCCAATAGGTTTTCTACATGCCAAAATTAGCCAGTTTGAAAACATAACAGGGGACAAATTCCATTAAAGAGCAGCCAAAACACTCCAGAACAAACATAACAAAAACTTGTCAAGTCTTTATGAAAATACCTATAAGGATTTTACAGGAAGATAGCTTGAAGAATAAAAAGACAACCCATATTCTTAAGTAGGAAGACTCAATGTTGTATATTTTTTCTCTGCAATATGAGTTACAATCACTGTGATATCAGCACAGAGACAGACATATAAGTCAACTTTAAAGTCCAATTAACAAGGCATATGGAGGCATTTACTTATGGTAATAGTGGCATTTTCCATTAGTAGGGAAAGAAGAGTACTGAATAAGGCGGTCTAAAACAATTCACTGTCCACTTAGGAGATACAAATTTCCTAGCTAACCAGAGTCAAAAACAAATTCCACTGGGTTAAAGATTTAAACATTAACACAAATAGACAAAAGTAACAGAAGAAAATAAATGTTTTTAAACAAGTATAGGAAAGGAAGCCTTGCCTAGGATAAAACTAAAGTCCAACATCATACTTAAAAATACTGACGTTTGACGAGGCAAGAAACAAAAGCATCTGCAAAAGAATAGACACCTAAAGGATAAAGGAAAATCAAAGAATAAACTTCAGAGAAAACATCTGAACTATATATGATGGTTAACGAAAACAACATACTATTAATTTAATGAACAAAATTAAAAAGCAGTTTTCATAAAAATGTGTGTTCATTAATGTTAAACATAAATATGTATACATATAAAGAAGCATAAACACAAATCAGATTACTGGCAGTGGTTATTTTATGGGATGATAAACAGGATTTTACTGTTCTTTTAATTTTTACCTATGATCACATGCATAAGAAAAAATGTAAAAAGATATTTCCATTTTGAAGGATAATCAGAAAAAGAGGAGTCACCTACAGGAGACCCTCAGTCCCCTGTAAGAATCATCCTGAATGAAAGGATGCATTAAGGTCTCCAGCTGATTAAGTGTTTACAAACTCTAGTGATCTAAGAAGTCACATGGTTCAAAAACTTAGTGACCTTTCCCTCTGAGAACTGATCTCTCCAAAGCAATGTTCCACCAGTCAGTGAAAGTAACAATAAAGCACGAAAACACTTTGAGAAAGAGGCAAACACCAGTGACCTGTCCCACTTCTCCTTCCCAGGGTCCCCACTCCTCTTCCTGCTCCACCCCCAAGATTTTGCCAAACTATAAAGGGAAAGGTGGAAATACCTGTGGCATTTTATATTTTCTACTGTGTTTTTTATTCTGTTATTCCCTTTTGCACAAAAATAAAGAAGAAAATGGAGGTGGGGGAGGGACAGAGGAGGAAGAAAAGGAAAAGAAAATTCTCAGCTTTAAAAAACAGATTTTTTAAACTCCCTGGAGTGAAATGTCTGAGCCAGCAGAAGCCAATGTTCATGACATAAATTGGGAAGAACACTTAGGATGGTCCAAGATTCCCCAGAGAGACTCACTGGAATTTCCATAGGCAGGAAGGCAGAGTCAGAAGGAAGCACTCCATGTAGCTACTACCAAGGCCCCTCTGGGAGGTGAGGGGAGATGGGCGTACTGATGAGAAGATTCCCAGCAAGCAGGACCCAAGGGTTTGCTTCTCCATGAGGTAAGGGCCAAGAGCAGCTCCTCACGTGAATGCCAAGTGACAGAGCAGACAGGAGAAGTGGCAGCATGGTATGAAACCGCCACAGCCTCAGAATGGCTGGAGGAGCAGTGGAAAATTTTCTTTACACTGAGAGGGCCACCAAAGTGGTTGAGAGAGGGGCTGGAGCAGTGGCTCAGCAGTTACGGCGCTTGCCTGGCATGCGCAAGTACATGGGTTCAAACCCCAGCACCCAAACAACTAAGTGTCTGAGCAACGAAGGCCATGTGAAAAACTCAATAAAAACTGATTCTGTCTCTTTCTCTTTCTCTCACTGTCCTCTCTTTAAAAAAAAAAAAAAAAAAAAAGAAAGTGGTTGAGAGAGAACCACTCTGGTGGTTGAAAGAGGGGGTTGACATTCCAAATGAAGTGTGTAACCTGATGACAAGAGACAGAAAACATCAGCAGTGGATGCCACCTTACAAGAATGAAGGTCAGGTAGTCAGAAAATCCCTTTCCCTAAAGAGATGCCATCCTGGAGAAAAAAAGGAAGGAGGAAATCCTGAGTCAACCTTGGGAAGCCTGGTATTATGTAGAGGAAGCCACAGGTATCAAGCAGAATACAGCATGCAGGAAGGTAAGAAAGTGAAAGAGATGGAACAACATGCAATTGGAGGAGAATTAAAGGTTTGGAATGACCCCTGTACTGAAAGTTAAGCAGGAAGAAGAGAAAGGGCTGAAAAACAAATTGTATTCTAAATTAAGTTTTAGATTGATGTGGGCCTGAATATGTGAATCCCACCAAGTAAACCCAACACACCTGCTCCACAGGATTGTTTTAATACAATAAGGTGACACCAAGATAGTGAAGGTTCCACATAAACCTCTCCAACTATTAGATACTTGTTGCTATTAACTACAGCTAGTGATTTCTTTGCTCAATAGCTTTCAACTCCACTATTCATTGAACAGAAGGGCACTGCAATGTAGCCAAGTTTATTAAACTTATTTTTACTATACCAAGCATTACCTCAGAATTAACATATTTCATTTTCCAGTACACAAGCAATATGACCAATGTTTTTATTCAGTCACCTTACCTATAACAGACAATACTTTTAGGCTGATGATATTCAAGATTTCCTTTATATACGAGGACACATGATTCAACAGGAGTTACTGTCCAGACCAGTTTTGCAGCTTCCTTGTCAAATCCAGTGTGATTGTACTGGTTTAAAGTAAACTGAATTGATGACCTGTCTTCACTTCCTGTCAGGCACCCCTAAAGGACACTGTCTTTCCAAGATTATACTGCAGGGAGCAAGAAAGTAATTCTCATTAATGTACTCATCAAAGTCAGGTTTGCAATACTGTATCTACTGTGTATTAGCTCTTTGCACAATTAGTTCATTAAACTTGACAACTGTTGCCATCTTATAGATTAGGGCCCTGGATCTCAGAAATATTAAGTTACAGTCAAGGCATGAGTAAATGGCAATGCCTACATTTGAATCCAAGTTTATCTGACTATGAAGGCCAAGCTCTTTCCTCTCTACCACAGTATCTTGCTGATGGAATTACTATATAAGCTATCTTAAGCTTATACCTGAAAAAACTCTTGTCAAGACACCCAAGGTGGGGCTAGAGGGAGCGGTGGCTTGGTGGTTGCGGCGTTTGCCTGGCTTGTGTGAGTACGCGAGTTTGAACCCCAGCACCACATACACAACTAAGTGTCCCAGGAATGAAAGTCATGTGAAAAAAACTAAATAAAGATTGCTTCTCTTTCTCTCTCTCCCTCTCTCTCTCTCACACACACACACACTGTCCCCTCTTAAAAAAAAGACACCCAAAGTATAGTCTAACAAAGGCCATTTTGCCACTGCTATTACTGTCATCTCCTAGCAACGCTTGCATGCACCTTCTCTGTGATCCCTACACCCATTCCCCCAACCCTCCAGTCTTTCAAGCCTGTACTGAAGCTCTTTGCTTCTTGCCTCCCCATGCAGAAAACGCCCACTCATTCATGAAGTTGGACCATGACTCTGCAACTCTCTCCAACAGTATTAGCAACCTCCACCTCAGCTCTGCCATAGGTGCAACACTTTCTATTACTGCACACATAAATCACTAGAGAGTAGCATTTGTCCACATATTCCTCTAACCACTACTAAAATATGAACTCAAAGTCAGGGTCTGGTGCCTTCATCTTTGCATATGTGGAAACCTGTGTAGTCTATTTTACTGCATTACAGGAGTTCAACCAATGCTTGCTGAATTAATGAAATAAAATTTTGAACCATGTTCTAAGCCCAACGC
Organism: Aplodontia rufa; assembly: GCA_004027875.1. Lineage (NCBI taxonomy): Eukaryota > Metazoa > Chordata > Mammalia > Rodentia > Aplodontiidae > Aplodontia > Aplodontia rufa. The sequence continues at coordinate 25,534 of PVKS010002788.1, forward strand.
TTGTAACCCCAGCGCCTGGGAGGCAGAGGAAGGAGGGTTGCAAGTTCAAAGCCAGGCTCAGCAATTTGGGGAGACCCTGTCTCAAAATAAAAAAACAAAAGGGGCTGGGAATGGGAATGAGGCTCCTGAGTTCAAACCCCAGTACCAAAAATATAAAATAAAAAATAAAAAATACATGGTCTACATTTTCCATGTCCTAGACCACGCATTTTTTTTTTAAGAGAAAGGGACAGTGAGAGAGAGCAACAATTTTCCATTTAGTTTTTCATGCAGCTTTCGTTGCCCGGAGGCTTCTCTGTGTACGTGGTGCTGGGGTTTGAACCTGTGTCCTGGCGCATGTTGGGCAAGCACTGTAACCACCTGAGCCACCACTCCAGCCCCTAGACTGTGTATTAATCAAAAGCATGTAAGCCCTTAGCAGCGAAGTGGCTTGGTTGCGGGGTTTCTGTTGGTGGTGGTGGTTGCACTGGTGGTGGTTTTGTTTTGTCTGTACTAGGGAACTCACCCCAGGGGTGCTTCACCCCTAGTCCTTGTTTTTTGAGACAGTGTCTAGCTAAATTGCTGAAGCTGGCCTCAAACTTACTGACTCTTGCCTCTGGCTCCGTAGTCGCTGGGATTACAAGCGTGAGCCAACCAATAAGCGCTTTTAACAATCATCAAGAAGGCTTCACCCACCGGACAGGTTGTTCAGAGACCTGGACTGGTCCACCCCAGGCTCACTCAACCCAGCTTGCCCCGCCTCCCTCCCTGCCAATCAATCGCTCCCCGCGACTGCGCAGGCACCGCCTCCTCCCGGAGCCCCGCCTCGAGGCCGTGGCGGGCGGTTACGACTGGCGGGATCCTTTCCTCCGCAGGCCCTCCCATTATGACGATCACCTACAGCTGCATTGCTAATGGCCGAGTGGTCCTAGCGGAGCTGGCCTTGACTGGAGGCTCCTATCAGGTACCGGCAGGCCCGCGCTTCCGCCTCGCGAGGTTCGCTCCTCGAGACCTGCGCCCGCGGGGCCCTTCCTCAGGAAGCGGCGCTGGCGATGGCCACGCCCCGCCCCCTGGAGGCGGGACTCCCCGGCGGGAGGCGCGCGCGCGCCCCCCAGGGCTTGAGGTTGGAACAGCTCTGCTGCCTGTGGCTGTGATTCGTACCTTAGTCCACATAAGTAGACCAACCTATTTTTTGTCCCTTGCGGAGAAATGATCTGCAGTTCAGCACACATTCAGTGAACATGTTGTAGTTGCAGAGTCCCAGAGAAAAGAATGTGAGGGATCGCAGAAATGAAAATAGGCCTGACATTGCCCCTGCAAGACTCGTCTCACCCTTCCGCCCTATTTCAGTGGAGGCAGGGTGGGAACGTTCTTTAGCACCCACCAGGGGTGACAGTCTGCGGCTACAGAGAGAGTGACTAGGCCGCAGATTAGGGTTCTCGGCTTATAAGAGTTAGTCCTCTTCTGGCACAGCAGGGGGATGACAGCTCCGAGCGCAGGGAACAGCTTGGAATTCCCCAAGAACCTATGTGCGGCCAGAACACGGGGTCTCAGAGTGCAGGGCTGGGGTTGAGGCCCTCTTCACCCAGTTACACCAGTTCTCTCCTGAGTACATCTTGAATCCAGCTTTTTTTCTGAACCAGGTCTTCATCCAGGCTCTAATTACTTCTCACCAAGTTTATTGAAAATGCCTAACTAGTATCCCAGACTTCTCCAAACCCACTTCCACACTGCTGCTGGAGTGATTCCCTCCTAAAAGCAAATATAATGCTTCAAATCATGTGGTGCTTCCTTGATTACATTCAGAATAAAACCAGTGCTCCACCTGACAGAATGGAGGGGCTTTTCCGTGACCATCACCTTCCCTTACCAGCATGTTCCTGTTGTCTGAATATCCTGAGCTTTCTGCTGTTCTCCAGTCTCACCAAGGTCCCCCTTCCTCTCTCCTTCCGTACCCAGGGACCACTTTCCTTCTGTTTGGGACAGTGCAACCTTTTCTGTGCTTTGAGACTTTTCTCAGTTCTTTCTTGAATCTTACTCTAGTCCAAACTAATTGACGTCCCTCTACCAAACTACGTGGGCTGAACTGGAATTTTCTTTTATTCATCTGCTCTACCATTGAACTTTGGGACAGGGACCGTCTTTATTCCTGTCTTCCCAATGTACAATGCTTTGATTCATAGTCTCAACACACTTTTTTTTAATTAGAGCATTAATTATACATAGTATTTGGGTTCTTTTTGACAAAATAATACATGCAAGGAATTTTATTTCAATCTCAATTCTTTTTGCTTTCCCTCCTCTCCTTCCTCCCCCTGTTCTCCCTCCTTTACTCTATTGATCTTTCTTTCACTTCTTCATTTATTTTTTATTGGTATTTTCTACATATACATAAAAGTGAAATTCTCTTTGGTACATTTATATATGTATATAATCCCATATCTCCTTGGTTTTCCCATCCTTCCTTCCTCCCTCTTGTTCTCCACCTTCTACTCCACTGATCATCCCTGTATCTTTACGATATCAGACCTCCTACCCCACTGCCTTCTTTCCCTTATTATGAGAAAACATTAGACTCTTGATTTTCTGAGCCTGGCTTATTTCACTTAGCATGATTCTGTTTCCATCCATTTACTGGCAAAAGCCATAATTTCATTCTTCTTTATGGCTGAGTAATACTCTATTGTGAATCTACACCAAATTTTCTTGATCCATTCATCTATGGATGGGCATCTGGGTTAATTTCATAATTTAGCTATTGTAAATTGTACTGCTATAAATATTGAAGTGGCTGTATTGCATAAATACTGAGGAATGGGATAACTGGATCATAATGGTGTTTCCATTCCTAGCTTTTTGAGGAATCTGTACCTACTTTCCATAGTGGTTATACTAATTTACAGTCCCACCCGCAATGTATGACTGCACCTTTCCCCACATCCTTGCTAGCATTTATTATTATTCATGTTCTTAATACTTGTTATTCTGACTGGAGTGAAAATTTCCCTGATTACAAGAGTTGTTGAGCATTTTTTCATGTATTTGTTGGCCGTTTGTATTTCTTCTTTTCAGAAATTCCTATTTACTTCTTTTGTCCATTTATTGAGTGGGTTATTTGACTTTTTGGCAATGAGGTTTTTGAGTTCTTTATATATTCTGGATATTAATTCCCTTTAAGAGGAGTAGCTGGCAAAGATATTTTTCCCATTTCATAGACTTTCTCTTCACTCTCTTATTCATGTTTGTTTGCTTGTTTGTTTTGCTGTGCAGAAGTTTTTTAATTTCATGACATCCCACTTATTGATTCTGGGTTTTATTTCTTGCACTTTTGGGGTCTTCTCAAACACATTTATTAAGGAAGAGAAGAGGAATTTAAAACTTTCAAAAGCTGAGTGGCCTCTCATGAAGCAGGTAGGAAGGTAAGAATTTAGAAAGGCAGGGCTTTGTACAAATTGAAGTGCAGAATGACCGCAGTGCAGAAAGCTGACCAGGGAGGAAGGAAAAAATGACAAAGGAGCTTCAAGGAACAGTTCAGGTTGAGAAAGGGGGAAAAGATATCATGGCTGCATTCAGTGCCAAGGACTGTCACACAAATTTTATATTTTGAGGGTCTAGGGTATAGTTCCGTGGTAGAGTGCTTTCCTAACGTGCTTGAGGCCCTGGGTTGCATTCCCAGAACTGCAAATAAATAAATAAATAAAATTATGTTCTTGAAAAATATCAATACCAACATTTAATCATGAGATCCAATCAACTATTACAGGGTTGCGGAGCTGGTCAAGATCCTAAAGATCAACTGCCACTCTCTTCATTTCTTCCACAAGGAAACAGGCCAGACAAGTTACTGGGTCTGCAGCACATGAATTCCAGAAACACGACTAAAACCCACTTTGTCACATATTCTACTGCCATATATTGCCTTTTGTTTTGTTTTAAGGTTTACTACAATAGCAGTGTTTTTAATGCTCCAAAAGTGACATTTGGGGGATATTAGGGGAATATTTTCCAATACTATAAACAGAGTAAAAAGTTTATGTACTCCCTTTAATGTTTCAAGTTTATTAGTAAATCCTTTCCTGGAAAATAGTGCCTTGACTTTTCAGGCAATATCAGGAGTTTCAGATTTTACTTTCCACCATTAATAAGCTTTACCCTTCCATAAGTTCTAAAGTATCATTTTGTGAAAATAGGAGTGGACCTTTTCAAGGGTTCTAAGGCAACTTTCAGATTCCTTTTATGCTTCTAATGTAGATTAATGGGATTCCGTATAATGGACTATATTTAAGGTATTCTGGATAAATGTAGTATCTTGCATATTTTTCCCCAAAGAATAATCCTTACAAGGAACAGGAATAAGAGTTCTTGACAGTTGTTTAGTTTTTTTAAAAAGGTAAACGAGAACTGGGATATGGCTCAATGGTAGAGTACTTGCCTAGCATGTTTGAGGCCTTGGCTTTAATCCCCAGCACTCAAAAAAAATGTAAATGAACAATAGAGAATATAAATTTTTGTTTGAAAAAAGAAGAAAACTGATAAGAGCATTCAGAGAATAAGAGCTGAATATCTTTAATTCATTAACATTTTAATTATATAGGACTAGTACTCACCAAAAAAATGTTTAATCATCTAGTGCTTTCTAGCCTTAAAACCATATATAAGTTTTGACTGTAAAAATAAAATTATCTAGTTCAGCCTGCATTTGCACAGTTATGTGTGCATATATAAATTATGTGTACCTAATGTAATTTTTGTACTTTCCTCCAAATTCATATGAATATTTTATGACTTCTTGCCTCTCACCATACTTTATGAATGGCACCCATTAGTTCTAGGAAAAAGTTTTTCCTTAATAAACTTATCAGAACATTTGTAAAATTTAGGAGGAAAATAATGAAAGATACTATTATCTTCTATAAAGTAAATGCTGACTCTTTATTTTTAGGAATCAGTGGCAAAAGTCCTTAGACTAGTGCTTCTTGGAGCTGAAACAAAGATCATAATTCAAATGGGAAGGTAAGGAATGTTCTAATGTATGTCAGTTTTTTAACAATTACCAGCAATGACTCCAATGATGAACAACAACAAAAAAATACTAGTTGCACATACACTTGATTGAACCTGCAAAAAGAGAATGTCTGCATGTAAAAGTGTAAACTCATGAATGGGAATAATAAGCACCAAATTCAAGATAGTAGCTACCTCTAGCCAGATGTGATGGTGCACACCTGTATTATCAGTGACTTGGGAGTCTGAGGCAGGAGATTCACAAGTTCCAGTCAGCCTCAGCAACTTAGCAACACCCTGTCTCAAAATAAAAAATAAAATGGACTGGGGATGTAGCTCAGTAGTAAAGTGCCCAAAGTGCCCCTGGGTTCAATCCCTAGTACCGAGAAATAATAAAGAAAAAAGATAGTAGTCACCTCTGCAAAGGGAAGGGAAAGGAATGAAATTGAGGAAGGATATGAAAGATATATTGTTATCTGCAACATTTTAACTGGGTAGTGTTATCTTATTCTTCATAGTTTCTCATTAATAAAAAAAGGAAACTTCTACTTAAAATTTCTTTAATAACACCCAGAATATCAGCCACTCTTAAGCTTTTCTTGGGATATTACACGATATGATCTTAAACCTATGTTGAAAAGACTTACTAGAAAAGGAATAGGAAGATGAAAAGAGCTTCAGTTATTTATAGGCCCTTCACTTTTTATTTTGTTTGTTTTATTTTGTTTTGTTTTGTTTTATAAAGAGGACAGTGAGAGAGAGAAAGAATCAATTTTTATTGAGTTCTCCACATGGCTTTCATTGCTCTGACACTTAGTTGTGTACGTGGGTGCTGGAGTTTGAACCTGTGTACTGGCTCATGCCAGGCAAGCGCTGTAACTGCCGAGCCACCGCTCCCAGCCCCACCCTTCATTTTTTAAGAATAACTTCTTTTAACCTTTTTGTTGTAAAGTAAAACAGAGTTAGAAAAAAAAAAGAACACATCAAAACTGGGCATGCTTGTACATGCTTATAGTCTCAGCTAATCAGGAGGCTGAGGCAGGAGGATCACTTGAGCCTAACAGTTCCTGACCAGCCTGGGAAACTTAAAAAACCCCATCTCAGGGAAAAAAAAAGACAAATAAAATGTATAGCTTTTTGAGGTATTACAAGGGACACCACCCAATAGTGAGTACCACAAAAGCCAAAGAACAGAACCCTGCTAGCAAACCCAAAAACTCCCCATCTCAAGCTGTCTCATTTACTCCTTCCTCCCTTTTCCCCAAATGGACCACTATATGCTTTCCTGTTTCTTTATTGCTTCAGCACCCAAATATGTATCCTCAGATGACAACCCAATCGGCTCACTTTTTCATTTGATATCTTTTTAAGTTTCCTTAAGTCAACATACATATTCCTCCTCCACCCTTTTCCTTTCCTTACAGTTTGTTAGAGAATCTACAAAATTTCCCACAGTCTAGGTTTGCTGATTGCATACTGAAAATGCATTTCCTCATGTTCCAAGCAACTGAATCCAGGGACCCAATTCATTTGGCAAGACTACATGTCTTCTCCCTCCGATGGTGCTTAATTATCTTACCTACATCTCATTTTGAGATGTTAGCAGTCATCCATACTCATTACTCGGCCCTAGAGCCAATAGCACTGGGGTTTGCAAAATTATGATGATCAAATTATATTTTCATTGAAATTTTAGGTAAAATGATTTTAAAAACAGACACCTAAATACTGGTTATTTGCTTGCCTATATTATATATTCAAGTTTGAAGGCCCTGAACTCCAGACTCACATTCCAACTGCCTATTCTGCATCTCTGCTCAAATATCTAATAAGTACCTCAAACTTAGGTCAAAAGCAAGCCTCTTCCTGAAGTCTTCACATGCCACCGTTCTAGTTTCTCAGGTTTACAGCCTTGTTATTCTTTTACATTCAAATCCAATCCATTAGCAAATCCTGTTGCCTTTCCTTTCCAAATAGTAACCAAGCCACCATCCTTCTTTGCTTGGTTACTCAATACAGAATCATTTTTTCATTTTGTTTTTATTTTTAATAATTACTCCTTATGTAAGTTTGATTTAATAACATTTTATAATTATGCAAACCCTTATATGGCTCCAGAATCAAGTGTACATAACAAGATTCCTTCAAGGAGTCTCATTTTCATTCCTTCTCTTTACACACTACTCTCTCCTTTATATTGGTAACCCTTTTGAACAAGATTTCTGATTTATAGTTTTTTTTCTTTTCTTTATTTTTCTATAAGAGTACATTATAAAATACATATATGCATTCATTTCATATGTCCCATACTAGGCAGTATTTGAGAATGAGAGATGTTAGTATATCATATACATTCTTTTCTACCTTACAGTTATCAGTTAACAATATATCCTGGACATTACGAATTAACATTTTTTAATATTAAAAAAGTTTTGGTTGGTTACAGTGACCACATGCTTGTAATCCCAATGCCTTAGGAGGCTGAGGCAGGAGGAATGTGAATTCAAGGCCTGCCTGGGCAACTTAGCAAGACCCTGTCTCAAAAGTAAAAAATGTTAAGGACTGGGGATGGAACTCATTCATAAAGCACCACTGAGTTCAATCCCCGGCACTGGGGGGGGGGGAGTTCCTGAATGTTACTCACTAATAACATAACAAAGCATAAATTTAAAATCTCTGTCTTTTTACATGCAGTATCATTCTATTTTAAATCACACATGTAACTTTCAGGTAGATAGTAGAATTAACAACTCTTTTTCAACAGACTCTTCCAAATTTAGGAATAAAAGTATTTTCCAGAAGCAGAGTTTGTGTATCAATCAATATCATCATTAAAATATTCCAGGATAGGGGCTGGAATGGTGGCTCAGCGGTTTCAGCACTTGCCTCACATGCGCAGGGATGCTGGTTTGTACCCCAGCACCACGTACAAAATGAAGTGTCTGAACAATGAAAGCCAAAAGAAAAATTAAAAAAATTCATTCTCTCTTTCTCTCTCTCTCTCCCTCTGACTATCCTTCTCTTTTAAAAAAAAATTTTTTTTAGGATATTGTATCTATGATACGATACGAAGGACTTCTATTGAAATGGCATGTAAATTAAGTTTTCTGCCTCTCTGTTTCTAAGCACTCTCCCGTATGTAAAATTTAACATTTGACTTTTAACAAGGTCTGTGGCCTATTAACCATTTGGAGATAGAGTGTACAAAAAGATTAATTAAAGTCTAAGTGCAGTAAATGATGGAGGCACTTTGCAAGAATCATCCAGCCTCCTAACATATGACTCTAAGAGGGCAAAAGTCTAGATGTTGGAGTGGTCAGGAGTATAAGTCCCCTCTCCCCCAATTCATTCTGTTTTCCAGAATATTTGTTGTTGACTGTTACAACTTTTAAATTCTAATTATCATATTAGAAACCAAGTGCCAAAATTAAACATGTGTACCTAAAAATATAGGGATGAGAAATATCAGTTAACATAGCATTTTCTAGTTTGTCAGAATCTTGATTGAGTATTGGAATTTGGCTCTGTCAAGGTCATTTCAAATTATATACACATATATATTATATAATGTTATATATAACATATATAACCAGGTTATTAATTTTGTCTTCAATGTAATTTTATTGATGCAATCTTAAATACATTTTAAAGACACTTTCAACATCATTTACTTTAATGTTTCAAATAGTTGAAAGTTTTCCATTTATTCTGATTATAAAAATTTAATGTATATAGTTTTTATATCACTAATGACAACTTGAAAATGAAGTCAAATTCTCTGAGTATTCCTTCAATATTTGTAAATGAATATATTCTTTTCAAAGCTATATCTACCATACTCTGTTTATCAATGGAATCACTTACTTATGTGCTACAGACAATGCCTTGGATAAGGTTGCACCATCTGCATTTCTTACCAAAGTAAGTATCTTGTTATACTGCTGTAGGACTTGAAAGTTTTTGAAATTATGAGGTCTATGATGTACATTTTATTAGTAACAGTATCATTAACCAAAAGTAGATAATTCATAGCCTACAATATTCAGAGTCATTAATGACCTTCAGAGACCTTGTAACCTCATCCCTCATCTCTCTCCTGTTTCTAATACTTCCCCTGACTCTCAATCAAGGTCTGCAAAAATCATCCATCAGATTTATTGGAACCTTGTGCACCAACATGCCTGGCTTATATTTATTTTGTTTCTAAAATTAAGAAAGAGTCAGGCCGGGCCCAGTGATGCATGCCTGTAATCCCAGAAGTTTGGAAGGCTAGGGATCACAAGTTCAAAGCCAGCCTCAGCAATTTAGCAAGGCCTTAAGCTACTTGGTGAGACCCTGTTTCAAAATAAAAATATAAAACAGGCTGGGGATGTGGCTCGGTGGTTAAGTGCCACTGGGTTCAATCCCATGTATTCCCTCCCCCCCAAAAGAGAGCCAGGTGCAGCAACACAAACCTGTAATCTCAGCAATTGGGGAGGCTGAGGCAGGAGGATCACAGGTGCAAGGTCAGCCTCAGCAACTTGGGCCCTAAGCAACTTAGTGAGACCCTGTCTAAAAATAGAAAGCCAGAAGAGCTGGGGTTGTACCTCAGTGGCAGAGTGTCCTGGTTTCAATCCCCAGTACTACTACTCCCCACTACTACTACTACTACTACTAACTACTACTCCCCAGTACTACTACTACTACTCCCCACTACTACTCCTTCCCACTACTACTACTACTCCTCTCCAGTACTACTACTACTCCTCCCCACTACTACTACTACTACTCCCCACTACTACTACTACTACTAACTACTACTCCCCAGTACTACTACTACTACTCCCCACTACTACTCCTCCCCACTACTACTACTACTCCTCTCCAGTACTACTACTACTCCTCCCCACTAGTACTACTACTACTCCCCACTACTACTACTACTCCCCACTACTACTACTACCCCCTACTACTACTACTACCCCCCACTACTACTACTACTACTCCCCAGTAGTACTACTACTACTACTAATAATAATAATAATAATATTTAAGAAAGAAATTAGGCTGTACTTTTAGTATAATTTTTCAATAGGAAATATATTGCATTTGAAAATAATTACATGCATGGATAAGTAAGTGACCAGAAAATTTTAAGACCAGTATTCTAAAGACATTTCTGTTAGCATATATAAATCAACTATAAGAATTAAATAAAAAGGAATATTATTGTAAGCTGAGCACAGTGGTGCATACTGTAATCTCAGCTGGTTGGGAAACTGAGGCAGAGACCCTGTCTTAAAATTTTTAAAAAAATTAAACAGGCTGGGGATATAGCTCAGTGTTAAAGCTCTCCTACATTCAATCCCCAGGACTGCTCAAAAAATGGCTGGGGATGTTGATCATTGGTAGATTGCTTTCCTAGCATGTGCAAGGCTCAGGGTTCAATCTCCAGCATTGGGGAAAAATATGTATATATATGAAATGAAGATATCGATGAATATATAATATAAATATTACATAGCATATTATATGTAATATTACATATGACACTGAACTATACACTTATAATAAATGCATAATATGTGAATATTATATATAAGTGTATTTTATTATATATGTGAAATATACAAATATGTATGTGATTTAAAAATCAAGACATATTATATCTAGGGAAAGTTTTAACTGAGAATTAACAGAAAATGTAAGCTATTGTAAATGGAGTACTTTTGTGTACAAACTTAGGTAGATACAGGAGAGCTTATAAATTTCTGAAAGGGTAATTAACCTCAGTAGATACCACCTGTTGTTCCTATTGCCCCAAATTTGATCTCCAACTAGTAGAAGGAGATTTCAGGAAAAGCAATCTAGAGACAGACTAGAGCTCAACCATCATTATTCTGGTAATTTTTCTGTTTGTTTCCTATTTTAAAAAGTAAATTCCCTGTTCTGGGGATGTTGCCAAGTGGTAGAGCACTTGTCTGCATGTACAAGGCCTTGATCCTCAGTACCACTAAATAAATAAATAAATAGTAGATAATACTGACCTTTAATTTTGTTTATAAACATATGATTCAGAATAAATGTTTTAGTAAAAGGTATTAATGGAAATGTCAGGTATACTATAGTTACTGATCGTTATTTTCTAGTTGTATTCATGTATAATGTTATATATATATAGGATTGAACCCCAGGGCACTTAACCACTGAACCACATCCCCAGCCTGTTTTATATTTTATTTTGAGATAAGGTCTCACTAAGTTTGTTTAGGGTCTCACTAAGTTACTGAAGCTGGCTTTGAACTCGTGATTCTCCTGTCTCAGCCTCCCAAGTCACTGGGATTACAGGCTTGAACCGCTGTGCCCAGCCAAGTATCATCCATTTATTTTATTTGTTCAGTGTACTAACTTGCATTGACTGAGCTCAAATTATAACCATATTGTAGAGTCAAAAATTATAAGCCCTAAATATTGTTGTCCACTCTTCAGTTATGCCTAGATAATTGCTAGAGTCCAGATGCTAAACACAGTTGGCCGTTAAACTGAATATACCCTGAATCTTTTACCCTCTCTCTTCTTTATGACAAAACATTCCACTGTAACACCTTTCCAAAACCAGGTGACACAAAATTGCTAACCACATAACTTACCAGTGTTTTTGAGAAAAGCAACATTGAATACACATAACTTACCAGTGTTTTTGAGAAAAGCAACATTGAATACAAACATTTTTTTTACTTCTTTTTTGGATTTTGAAATGCCTTGTAACTGGGGTTTAATAGAAAGTCATAGTATAGTTAGCATTGTTTTGTTACTGATGAGTGGATTTTGAAGATAGGGGCAAGAGAGGGAAATGACTGCACTATTTAGGAAATATCGTGGGCCCCCAGCTTTCCTTGTCTACCACAGCTAAATGTCTGCTCTTCCCCTTCAGTCCTTAGATCTGCTGATGAATGAAGGCAGCCTCTGCAGGTGTACTGAATGAGTTTCTAGTCAGTATAGTAGCAGCATAAGCTGCAGTAAACTCAGTTTTCATAATTACTGCATCTTTAAGTAGAAAGGATGCCCTGCCAACAAAAAGCAAGAAATGTTTGGATTGCTTTTATTTTCTAGTATCTGCCAGCCTTTTCTTCTAATGAACATTTGCTCTGTTAATTCTCAAGTTGAAATTATCTATGTATTACATATTTCCATTCATTTCCCCAGGTTAGTGAAGCTTTTATAAGAAATCCTTTGATGTCACAAGAGCATTTTTTTCCCTCAAATTCAGTTGCTGCAGATTTTCAACAAGTACTAGGAAACTATATGGTATGTACCTCAAATTATGACTATTACAGCTGACAAATGAATTTTGAACTAAGCTATAAATCAGAATGAGAACTACATATAATGGTAATGAGTAATCCATGATAGACTGAAAAACTTAATAACTTAATAAAGCAAGAGAAAGTATGTACGGCCTATACTATTATTTATTTACCATGCTTACATGTAAAAGAGGGAATAGATATAAATATATGTATTTGCTTACTTATTGTTTAAAAATAAAAAGGCAGGGGAAGGATTACCAAAAACACTTAAATGGTTGCCTATGTGGGAATGGGGATAGAAAGAAGGAATAAAATGACAAAAGTGGAATCTAAGCATCTCTATGAAACTTGCATTTTAAATTTGACTTTGGGATCATGTAAATGTTTTCTATAATTATAAAATATTATTAAGTTAAAATGTAAAAAGTAGTTTTTAACTAAGTGATAAGAAGTCACAAAAAGACAAACACTCTATGATTCCATTTATTGAGGTACCTAAAGTAGTCAAACACTTAATGAGATAAAATGATGGTTGCCGGGTATGGAGAAAGCGGGAGTGGCAGTCAGTGTCTGATATGAACAGAAGTTCGTTTTGTGAAGATGAAAAGTTCTGCAGATGGATAATGGCCATGGTTGCATAACAGTGTAAATGTACTAATGCCATTGAACTAAAAATGGGACTGGAGCTCAGTGGTTGAAGCACTTCCCTGACATGCACAAGAACCTAGTGCCATATACATAACTAAGTGCCGGAGAAACAAAGACCAGTTAGAAAAACAAATAAAACTGATTCTTTCTCTCTCTCTCACTCTCTCCTCCTCTCTTTAAAAAAATTGTTAAAATGGCAAATTTAATGTGTATATATTATTGTAAACATTTTTTAATTTTTAAATTAATCCCTAAAACTCAAAGCAAAATGGGGGGAAAACCTGTAAATTGATTAAAGTTTTAAAAGATAATAAAAATTTATTTTGGGGCTGGAGCGGTGGCACAGTGGTTTCAGTGCTTGCCTGGCAAGCAAGAGGACCTGGGTTCAAACCCCAGCACCATGTACACAACTAAGTGTTGGAGCAACTAAAGCCATGTGAAAAACTAAATAATAAAGTTGTTTCTCTCTTTCTCTGTCTCTCTCACTGTCCCTCTCTCTTTAAAAAAATTTTATTTCAAGTGACTCTAAAACACAGTAATCTGTATATTCCTAATGGGATTATACCTTAATGAAAAAATAAATAAAAATAAATTTACTTATTTATTTTCAAGAGTCACAATGCTAGTAATAATATTGGTATTGCTATTCTGAATTTGATTTATATAGATATAGATATATTACTTTCAATAATTGAGTTAAGAATCAAGAAGATTCTGAGAAGGAAGATTTATAAATGTTAAAATCAAAAAAGTAAAACCTAATCTCAAGTTACAAATAAATTATTTTTATTGCCTATACACTATACACTTGCCTATACACTGAGAAAGCTTAAAAAAAAAGAATAACCCCATTGTTGTGAGCCACCCAAGTATCTAAATACCTAAATATCTAAATTATAGTCTCTAAATATCATTTTCCACTAAAAGAAACCAGACTCAATTACAGATATGGGGCAGAAACCATATAAGCTAAAAACATTTTGTTATACCTAACACAAGGAAGCTCAGGTCAAAAGACAGGAACCAATTTTAAGAGGCTACTTGCTGGCTAACGAGAAAATAACTTGAGGATCAAAAGCAATACTCAATGAGCTGAGCAGGATAGTGCATTCCTCTATTCTCAGTTACTGGGTCCTGGGCTAAAGCAGGAGATTCTCAAATTTAAGACCAGCCTGGGAATTTCAGTGAGACCCTGTCTCCAAATAGAAAATAAAAAGGATTGGGATTAGCTTGGTGGTACAGTACCCTGGTTCAATCTGCAGTACCACCAAATAAAAGGAAAAAGGAAGGAAGAAAGAGAAGAATGGGAGGAAGGAAGGAAGGAAGGAGGGAAGGAAGGAAGGAAGGAAGGAAGGAAGGAAGGAAGGAAGGAAGGAAGGAAGGAAGGAAGGAAACACCTAAAACCCAAATGCAGTGTATTATAACACATTGAATATGTTAAACTTCATCAGTTTTCTAGATACTACCAAAGGGAAGAACTCCCTCATTAGTACTTTGGAAAATACTCCAGGTATACCCCATTACTCCAAAAACATAAATAAAAGGAAAGGTTCAGGTATTTATTCTGACTTCCCTATATGAACTGTTCTCCAAAGAACCAAACAGTTGATGGGAGAAAGTTTTGTTTTTCTTTATGGAAGTGTTCCAGCTAATAAAGAATGAAGCGATAAAATATTATCACTTTGCAATTCCTAATGAAATGGTAGACCAGACAGTATTAATAATTAATCAAAAATTAGGTGAAAAGCTTCTGAGGAACTTCATAATGGATGAAACAGACTCCAAGCTCCTAAACCCACCAATATTTTCTAACCTCAAAATAAGAGACAGTTTGAAACAAAGGTTGGGCTGGATCTCCTAAAAAGCAAAGGGAGATTCGTAGAGGAAAGGAACAAAGAGGTAGGAGGCAAGAAGGGAGGTGGAAATGTTGGGGAGTAATATTGGCTAAATTATATTGTTACATTGTGTGCATATATGAATATTTAACAACAAACTCTGCACCAATAAAAATATGGAAAAAATAAATCAGTTCCAAAAATAGAGAGAAAGAGTAATGTACTTTCTGATATCATGTAATGAAAGGTATACATCAAGCATCCAGAATTTTCTTACCAAAAAGGTCCATGACAAGTGAATTTCAAGGGGAAACGAGAATCCATAGATTAAAAGAGACTCAAGAAATTTCAATCAAATGCAATATGTACATTTTGTATCCTTATTAAAAGGACTATAAAAATGATTTATTTTTTTCTACATTTATGTATAGGCTGGGGGTATAAGCTCAGTGGTAGAACACTTGCCTATCATACGCAAGGTTCAATCCCAGTACCAAAAAGATTTATATACCAATTAGATATTTAATGATATCTAGAAAGTTTTTAAGAAGTGATAATAATATTTATGGTTTTGTTTTTAAGACAAAAATGAAGCCTCATCTTTTAGATATATAAACTGAAGCATTTCTATATCAAAATGGTATAAAGTCTGGGATTTGCAGTAAAATAATATATTTGGGGAAGGGATGGCAGTATAGATGAAACAAGATTAACCATGTGTGTATAATTGCTGAAGCTAGGTGATGCATACACATAGGGTTTCATTAAACCATTTCCTCTACTTCAGGCTGTCTGAGCTTTTCCATAATAAAAATATTTTAAGTATACCTCTATTAATTTCCTATTTACAAGTAACTAACTACCACAAAATTAGCAGACTAACACAGCACCCATTTATTATTTCACAGTTCTATGGATCAGGAATCCAGGCAGGGCTTAACTGGGTTCTCAGCTCAGGGTCTCACAAGACTACAGTCGTTATGTCAGTCAGTCTGTGTTCTCATCTGGAAGCTCTGGGGAAGAACTGAAGTCTTCTTGGGAGGTCAAGACCTGTGGCCCTCTGAGAATGCAACTTTTTACCAGATGTTGGCTAGACGCTACTCTCATGTCCTAGAGACTGATGACAGTTGCTTCCCATGGCTGCTTCCTCAACATGGCTGATTGCTTCTTCAAGGCCAGCACAGGAATCTCTTACTCCAGGCTACTAAGTATCATATAATATGACATAATCATAGGAGTGACATTCTGTCACCTTTGTTTCTGTTGGTTAGAAGCAGGTCACATTCAAGAGTAGGGGTTTAAAGCTAGAGAGGTGGCTCAGTGGTAGAGTGCGTGTCTTATATGCTCAAGGACCCGGGCTCCAACCCCAGCACCACATACACAACTGGCAGAAAAACAGAAACCAGATGAAAAAAATAAATGAAAAATTGACTCTCCCCTACCTCTTAAAAAAAAAAAAAACAGAGTAGGGTTTTATACTGGGATACGACTCCTTGGGAATCTTCCTGGGTGTGTCCACCATAGTGCTTGTAAAAATAACCAAGAATAGATGCTTTCATATGAAATTCATATATTTTCATTTTGAGAAGTTCTTCATATTCAACAGAATCAAAATATATTTTAGCCTAGCTGTCTAAAAACTAGCTACCATGTGAAAATATGCATATTTTAAGTAACTAACATATCTAAATGAAAGAAATTTGTTTTACATTTGTAAACAAACTTGACAAGCTTTAAATCTCTCGAAATTTTTATTAAAGTTATTAAATTCCTTATACTTAATAAATTACACACAGCTCTGAAAAAGTAGTTTTGAAATTTTTCAAATATGTATATAAATATACCAAATTTCATTGGATATATCATAATATTTTATCCTAACAAAGTTTAGATGATTTTCTAAGATTACAATAGACTAACCATTAAAAAACAAGAGAAAAGTAACTAAAAGAAAAATCAAGTGTTGGCTGTTTGTCTTGATTTTCTTGCATGTGCAAAGAAGCTATTTCCAAATAAAGTCATATTCACAAGTATCCACAGTTAAGTACATCAGCATATGTTGGGTTGGTATATAATTTAACTCAGAATCCTCCCTTTTCTACATCTCAGTGGTGAGCTCCTCACAGAACAATAATCATAAGTCACATGGTTCACAAACCAAGATCTGAGTTCTGTTTAAAGTAGATTAGATCACTTTCCTAGAACAGGGTTTTGTTTTGTTTTTTACTTTTGCAGTATCGGGGATTAAACTCAGGCCCTTGCACCTGCTGAGCAAGTGCTCTACCACTGAGCCATATCCTCAGCCCTGAGCAGGAGGTTTGCATATCATTTTCTTTTGCAAAAATATTACTTATTAATAATGTTAGATAATATAAAAGTATGTTAAGGAAATATGAATATCTATCTATAATCTGAATCAAAACCCCTAAGGTGAGAACTCTTAACAATTTGATAATCTTCCAGAATTATTTGTGTATGGGAGTATATTTGTAATGTATATAACAGAAGTTGGTACACACTTTTGAAATAAATAAAACTGGGTTTATTCAGACAATGGGTGAAGGCTTAACTTCTGGCACTTCTAGAGTCTAAATCTTTTTGTTTGTTTATGGTGCTGAGGATCAAACCCAAAGGCTTCATGCATGTGAGGCACATACTCTACCACTGACATCTCCAGCCTTGAATCTCAATCTTTGTTCTAACTCTAAAACCGTGGGGGAAATTATTAACTTCTCCCAATTTTGATTTTCTTATTGATGAAAAAAGATAAGTGTACTACTTCCTAGAGGAATTAAGTGAGTTAATGTGTATAAAGTGCTTTGAAGCAGACATGGTACATACTAAGTGTTCAATATGTTCAATAAGTTATATTATTCTTAAGCTTATTTTTAGTGTAATAATATATCAAATAATTTAATCATTTCCCCTATAGGTTGATATTGAAATTGAATCTCATTTTTCATTATTAAAATGGAACCTTAAGGCCGGGTATGGTGGCAGATGCCTGTAATCTCAGCACCTGGGGTGGCTAAAGCAGAAGGATCATGAGTTCAAAGCCAGCATCAGAAATTTAGTGAAGCCCTAAACAACTTAGCAAGACCCTGTCTTGCTGGGATGTGGCCCAGTGGTTAAGCATCCTGGATTCAATTCCTGGTACCAATAAAATAAAATAAAATAAAATAAAATGGAACCTTGAGCATCTTCATACAATACAAATACATCTTCATATATACAAACACACACACACACACACACACACACACACACACACACCTTTGCCAATTTGTGTAAGCTATTCCTCAAAGTGAAACTTTTAGTCAAAAAATATGTAGATTAATTTTAATTAATATTACTAAATTTTTGATTTTCCATTTCTCTGATTATTAACTAGGTTAACCATCTCATGTAATCATTCATTTCTCTTTCAACAATTGCTCATTTCATCTTTTCCTTTTTATATTTTTTATTTTTTGTTTTTGGTACTGGGGTTAAACCCAAGGGCACTTTAATACTGAGCTAATAAAAAGAACATTCTCTGCCCTTTTTATTTTTTATTTTGAGAGAGGGTCTCACTAAATTACTTACAGCTTAGTTGCTGAGGCCAGCTTCAAACTTGTGATCCTCCTGCCTCACCCAACCAAGTCATTGGAAGTACAGATGTGTGCCACTGTGCCTGGCTGCTTTTTCCTGTTTTGAAGTGGGTGGTTAGCCTTTTCTTACTGATAAGCAGAAACTCCTTCTCTATGGGTGTTTTAGTCAACTTTTTCATTACTGTTATCCAAGGACCTGACAAGAACAATTTAAGGAAAATAAGTTTATTTGGGGGCTCACAGTTTCAGAGGTCTCAGTCCATAGAAGGACAGCTCCTTTCTTTAGGGCTCAAGGTGAGGCAGAACATCATGGCAGAAGGCCTGGCTCTAGGGAACAAAGAGAGAATCTCCACGCTAGACACAAATATATACCCCAAAGGCACACCCCCATTGACTCACCTCTTCTAGCCACACCCTAACTGCCTACCCTTACCAGTTAATCCCCATCAGGTGATTAACTCACTGATTGAGTTAAGGCTCTCATACCCAAACATTTCACCTCAGCCTTCCTGTATTGTCTCACATGAACTTTAGGGGAACACCCTTCATCCAAATCATAACATTCTGACCCCAAAAAGCTCATGACAGTCTTACAATACAAAATACATTTAGCTCATTTTCAAGAGTCACCATAGGGGCTGGAGCAGTGGCTCAGCGGTTATGGAGCTTGCCCAGCATGCGCAAGTATAAGGGTTCAAACCCCAGCACCACATACACAACAAAGTGTCAGAGCAATGAAAGCCATGTGAAAAACTCAATAAAAATTGATTCTCTCTCTCTAACTGTCCTTCTCTCTTTAAAAAGAGAAAGAGAAAGAGAGAGAAAAGAGTCACCATAGTCTTAACAGTTCCAAGATTGCCCAGAAGTTCAAGTCCCCAAAGTCTCCACTGGATTCAAGGCAAACTCAGCAAGAGCTCCTGTAAAAAAATCAACTCAAGTTAAATATGTCCAATATATAAGGGCACATAGTAAATGTTTCCATTCAGAAAAATGGAGGCATAGAAACAAAGGATGGGACCAAAGCAAGTCTGAAATCCAGCAGAGCAAGCAAGTCCTGTAGCTCCGTGTCTGGCATTTGGAGCACATGGCATCGGATGTTCTCTACAAAAGGTTTGTGTAGCTCTGCCCTTATGACCTTTCTGCTTGGTGTCAGTGCTTGACTCCCACAGCTTTGCTTGGTGGTCATTTCAGGGTGCTGTCATTTCTTAATCTTGGGGACTCCACTTTGGCTTTGGCTTCTCCCTCACATCTCCACACACTGCCCTCATAGGGGTTACCCACAAGGACTCCAACCCTGGGGCACTTTGCCTGGCCTCCCAGGCTTTCCTCTGAAATCTTGGTGGAAGCCTCCAAGACCCCCTAACTCCCGCATCTTTCATTCCTGCAGAACCAGCACCGTGTGGTTGCCACCAAGGTCTGCAGCCATCTCAAGGAGTAGCCAACCCTCAAGGGACCGTGGCTGCAGCAGCCTCTGAGTGTCTGGGTGGCTGAGCACATTGAAAAACCTTCCTAGGCCCCCTAGTGCAAGAAGTATGCCTCACTGGTCTCTTCTCAAAGGAATTTTTACTCCCTTGAGCTTAAGACTGGTGTAGTCTTGCCAGTTCCTGAGGAGATCACCTCAAGCTATGTTTCTTTTGCCTCTGGGCAAAATCTTTATCATTTCTTTGGTGGTGACAATGCATTTAACAACTGTGACCTCTTCAGCATGTTTTGTTTTGTCCTTTTTTTTTTAAAGGGAGAGAGGGACACAGAGAACAGATTTTGTTTAGTTTTTCATGTGGCTTTCATTGCTCTGATTCTTGGTTGTATATGTGTGTGGTGCTGGGGTTTGAACCTGCAATCTCGCGCATGCCAGGCAAGGGCTATAACCACTGAGCCACCACTCCAGCATATCCCTTCAGCCCCGGTTGTACTTCCATCTTTCAAATCCAAGTTTTTCAAATCTTTCCACTCTGCTTTCTGGTCCTGAATATCACAACAAATCGGACTAAAATCCGCCATCAATATCCATGCCAACACCTGAATTCTGCCTCAGAATTTCTTCTGCCAGATTAACAAATCCATTGCTTTTAAAATCAGGCTCAAGAAAGGTTCAGGACATCAGCAAAATGCAGACAACCTCTTAGCCAGAACATAATAAATTGGCTTCTAGTCCAATTTCCAACAGAATCCTTCTCTGAAAGCTCATGAGTCCTGTTTTTACTGTCCACAGTCCTAACAGCATTCTGGTCTTTTGAGCTCCCACCAAAACTGCCCATTAAGTTCTGCTTAAAACCATCTAAAGCGGGGTTGGGGATTTAGCTCAGTGGAAGAGCGCTCGCCTAGCCTGCACAAGGCCCCAAGTTCGGTTCTCAGCCCTGAAAAAAAAAAAAAAAGATCTAAAGCTTTTCCACTCTGTATCACTAAACATTCCAAAAGTCCTCTCACAAGTCCCAAAAAGTGCCAAAAGTATCTGAACCACATGTCAGGTTAGTCACAGCAACGACCCTACTTCTCAGTACCAATTTCTGTTTTGGTCAGCTTTTTTGTTGTTGTTGTTGTTGCTGCTGCTGCAACTAAAAGACCTGACAAGAACAATTTTAGGAGGAAGTTTATTTGGGGGCTCACAGTTTCAGAGGTCTCAGTCCATAGAAGGACAGCTCCTTTCTTTAGGGCTCAAAGTGAGGCAGAACATCATGGCAGAAGGCCTGGCTCCAGGGAACAGAAAATCTCCATGCCAGATACAAATATATACCCCAAAGGCACACCTCCATTGACCCACCTCTTCTAGCCACACCCTAACTGCCTACAGTTATCAGTTAATCCCTATCAGATGATTAACTCACTGATTGAGTTAATGCTCTTATAACCCGATTATTTCACCTCAGCCTTCTTTTTTTTTTTTAAAGAGAGGGACAGCAAGAGAGAGAGAGAGAGAGAGAGAGAGAAACAATTTTTATTTAGTTTTTCATGTGGCTTTCGTTACTCTGAGACTTCATTGTGTACGTGGTACTTGAGTCCTCGAGCATGCCAGGCAAGCACTGTAACTGCTGAGCCACCATTCCAGTCCCCTCACATGAGCTTTTAGGGGACACCTTTCATCCAAACCATAACAATGGGATAGCAACTCTTTTACTCCTTGTTCTATATTTTTAAAATATCTTCTCTCAAATTGCCATTTGTCTTTTTCTTTGTTTGACATCTTTCCCTATACAGAAGTTTTAAATTTTTTACCAAATTTTTACTTTTATTCCAGGATGTCAGGTCATGTTTTTAAAGATCTTATCCATGTTTTTGTTATAAAATACAAGGCTTTGCAAAAAATAATTTGATTTTGTCTTATAAAAAGTTGTCTCTAATCTAGCCATCTTGTCCCACCTGGAACAAGGAAGGGTGTCCTTTCTCATCACTGCTTTGCAACAGTATACCAGAAATCCTAGCTAATGAAGTAAGACAAAGAAAAGGAAATAAAAGGTATACTGACTGGAAGAAAGAAATGAAACTCTCTTTGCAGATGACATGTTGTTTATATAGCAAATCCAATAAAATTAATGAAAAGAAAAAAACCACCTGGAACTAACAAGCAATTATAACAATGTTACAAAATAAAAAGGCAATTGTTTTCTGTATACCAGCAATAAACAAGTGGAGTAAATACATAATACTATTTACATTGTCATTCCCCAAAATGTAATACTTAAGTGTAAATCTTAAAAAGATATAAGAGCTATAAGAGAAAATGCACCAAATAATTGTTTTAGTCAGCTTTTTCACTGTTGTGACCTAAAGATCTGACAAGAACAATTAGAGGAGGAAAAGTTTATTTGGGGGCTCACAGTTTCAGAGATCCCAGTCTATAGATGGCTAAGTGTTGCTCTGGGCCCAAGAATACCCGGAACATCATGGCAGAAGAGTGTGGCAGTGGAAAGCAGCTCAGGACATAGAACAAGGAAACACAGAGAGAGAGAGCACCACTCCCAGAGACAAAATATATATCCCAAAGGCATGCCCCCAGTGACCCACCACCTCCAGCCACACCCTACCCACCTATATTTACCGTGCAGTTAACTCCTATTAGGGGATTAATGCATCAATTAAGTAAAAACTCTCATAACCCAATCATTGCACCTCTAAACTTTCTTGCATTGTCTAAAACATGAACTTTTGGGAGACACCTCATATCTAAACCATAACAATGCTAAGGAGAGAAGTCAAAGAAGAACTAAATATATGGAGGTATATACCATGTTCATGGATAAGATGACTCAATATTGTCAAGATGTTAGTTCTTCTGTCTTGATCTATAAATGTAGCGCAATCCCAGCAACATATTTTGTGGATGTTGAAAAACTGATTCTAAAATTCATATGGAAAGGCTAAAGACCCAGAACAGCCTTAACTAAAGAAGGACAAAGTTTAATGGTAGCACAACTTGACTTCAAAATTTACTACAAATCTATGGCGATCAACAGAGTGTGGCATTGATAGAATAGACAAATAGACCAATGGAACTGAATAGAATGCCCAGAAATAGACCCACATAAATATAGTCAGTGAAACTCTGACAAAGGAACAAGGGCAATACAGTGAAGAAAGAACTTATATTTCAACAAATGGCATTGGAATACCTAGCCATCCACATTCCAAAAATGAGTCTAGGAAGGGCTTACACCCTTCACAAAAATTAACCCAAAATGGATCACAGACCTAAACATACAGAACTGTTAAACTCATAGAAGATGCCATAGGAGATAATTTAGATATATAACAATGACTTTATAGATAGAACACCAAAGACACAGTTAATGAAAAAATAACTTATAAGCTGAACTTTATTAAAATGAGAAACTTGAAAAAGTAAAAAACTTGATACATACTCTGAAAAGAGAGGGCACACTAGACTAGAAAAAGTATTTGCAACAGACAAATAGGATAAATCACTGATATTTAAAATATTTGAAGAGCTATTAAAACTGAACAGTAAGAAAACAACCCAATTAAGAAATGGGTAAGCAAGGTACAGTGGGATATACCTGTAACTCCAGCTACTTTGAAGGATGAGGCAAGGGTATTGCAAGTTCAAGGGCATTCTGGGCAACATTTGGAAATCTTATCACAAAATTTTAAAAAACTTAAAAGGGCTGGGGATGACAAGGTATGGTGGCACACACCTGTAGTCCCAGTGGCTTGGGAGGCTGAGGCAGGAGGACTATGAGTTGAAAGCCAGCCTCAGCAACTTAGTGAGGCCCTGTCACAAAATGAAAAACAAAAGGGGCTGGAGATATGGCTCAGTGGTTAAGTGTTCTTGAGTTAAATCCCCAGCACCAAAACAAAGAAGGGTGAGGATGTAGAACACTCCTGGTTTCAATCCATGGAAGAAAGAGAGGAAGAGATAGAGAGGGAGAGAGATAAAAAATCTCAACACACGTGTCACCAAAAAAGATAAACAGATGGTAAATAAACATAAGAAAAAATGCTCAACATCATATGTCTTTGAGGAATTGTAAATTGAAACAACTATGAAATCCCATTACACAACTATTCCAATGGCCAAAATCTAAAACACTGGCAAGGATGTGGAACAATAGTAACTCTATGCTGGTGGGATTGCAAAATGATACAGCTAATTTAGAACACAATTTGGCAGTTTATTAAAAAACTAAATATATGCCTTGATGTTTGCCCCAAAACCTGCATATGGATGCTTATATTTATAATTGCCAAAACTTGAAAACAACCAAGATGTCCTTTAGTAAGTGAAAGGATACTGTGTTACATCCATGGAGTGTAATATTATTTGGTGCTAAAAATAAGCAAGCTATCAAGCTATGAAGAGACATACAGGAACCTTAAATATGTACCAGTAAGAAACCAATCTGAAAAGGCTATGGAATGTATTCAAATTATAGGTAGCTCAGTGATAGAGCAGTGGCCTAGCATGCTTGAGGCCCTGGATTTGATCCTAGCACTGGAAAGGAAGAAAGGAAGTAGATAGATAGGTAGAGTAGTCAGGGGAGGAGAGGGATCATTTTTTAAGATGGATGCAGTGGTATATACCTGTTGTCCCAACTTCTCAGGAGGCTGAACCAAGAGGATTTTTGAGGTCAGGAGTTTGGGAATAGCCTATTCCCAATCTCAAAAACAAACAAACCTCTTTTTATATGACATTCTCGAAAAATATTA
The DNA here is from genome assembly GCA_004027875.1 of Aplodontia rufa. Classification (NCBI taxonomy): domain Eukaryota; kingdom Metazoa; phylum Chordata; class Mammalia; order Rodentia; family Aplodontiidae; genus Aplodontia; species Aplodontia rufa. The sequence continues at coordinate 50,041 of PVKS010002788.1, forward strand.
GTAGTGGCTAAGCAGTACAGCGCTTACCTGGCATGCACAAGGGATCTGGGTTCAAACCCCAGCAACCAAAGCCACATGAAAAGCTAAATAAAATTCTCTGTCCTTGTCTTTATAAAAAAAAAAATCAGTGGTTGCTAGGGTTAAATGGAGAAGGTATGAATACATAGAAGATTCTATAAGGAGTAAAACTATAATATTGGACTAGTAAACTATAATAGTGGACACCTGTCATTGTACATTTGTCCAAACATAAAATGTATAAGCCAAAAATTTTTTATTATTTTTTAAGAGAGGGACAGTGAGAGAGAATCAGTTTTATTTAGTCTTCCATGTGGCCCTCTTTGCTCCAACACTTCACTGTGCATGCAGTGCTGGGGTTCGAACCCGCATCCTCCCACATGCCAGGCAAGCACCGAAACTGCTGAGCCATGGCTCCAGCCCTAGTACCAAGAATTAATGTAATATAAACTAGGATTCTGGGTGATAATGTGTCAATGTAGGGTCATGGGCTCTAACAAATGTATCATTCTGTGTACTGAAGTCTATTTTTAAAAAATAAAAATTTTCTCTACACTTGATTCCTTAGTGATATACTTTGACACTTCTGTTTCAATTTGTATAATTGATTTTATTTGTAAAAATATATATTTCACTTCTATATAGATGATATACAATAAAAATCAAAATGACAGCATGATTTCCACAATCAAAAGTCAAGTGACTGATGTAAAAAATGTTATGTCGCAAAATATCGATATAATTTTGGAAAGAGAAGAAAGATTGAGTATCTGCCTCAATAGAACAGATGATTCCCAAACAACTGTAAGTGATTCACTTTTGTTTTGATGTCCAGTTCTCCAGGTCATAAAATCACTGCCTTTAAATTGTCAAAAGCAAAAACATATGAAGCTACTGTGAAATAATTCTACACCACAAAGATATGATTTTATCCAAAAAATTTCTTGGCTAGGGAGTGGGAAGAGGGGAGGGAAGAGAGAAGTGGTAGGAAGTGATATTGGCCAAATTATATAGATCTATTTATTGTATATGTGTATGGATGTTTAACAACAAAGTCCATCATTATTTACAACTATACTGTACCAATAAAAATGTTGAAAATTCCTTTGAATGCAAAATATTAAAATTATAAAACAATCCAAAATCAGAAATCAAATAAATTAGGAAGTAATTATTTCTATAATTGAAAGATTTCTTACTATATGCTTCTTATGAAGCATATAGTCAACAAATAAATTGCACGGGAAAAAAGAACTTAAAAATTGTATCAATTGTAATGTGTGATTACTATTTGTATTTCAATTCAAATAAACTGTAAAAATGAAAATTTACAACTTTACGACATGTATTTGAAATCTGGATAATAGATGGCACCCAGTAATTATTATTAATTTCAGGTAGGATTATGGTATTGTGTTATGTTCTGTAAACACATTGTTTATTAGAGACATGAACTAAAATGTTTATGATTGAAATTATATGTCTGGCATTTGCATCAGAATAACTCAAAAGCAGAGAAAAGAATAAATATAACAAAACTGGTCATCAATTTGTCACAGGAAAGCAGAGGGCTGAAACTCCAAATCTTGGTTTTTGTGTTCCGATGAAAGAAAATTGAAAGTCAAACACCAAAAGTCATGCAAGAGAATTTTATTATGAGAATTGAAAGTAAAGTAAAAGCAAGTAAGGCTCAAGCAGAAAGCACTCTCAAGAGAGAGGGTGGCCATCTATAAGCAGAAAATGATGAAGAAGACAATGCTGTCTCCAAATTTATTGTTTGATGGTTGACTTAAAATTGGGGTCCTCCTTCAGCAGCCTTGCCCAGTCAGGTATTCAATTCCTCCTTCACACTGGGTGGTGGAGTTGTTTTGTTGTTGTTTTATTGTTTTAAATAAAGAGAGGCAGTGAGAATCAAATGGTATTTTTCATGTGGTTTTCGTTGCTCCAACACTTTATTGTATATGTGGTACTGGGGTTCAAACCTGTGTCCTTGTGCATGCCACCGAGCCACTGCTCCAACCCAGGCGGTCAAGTTTTTTACCTTAGTTGATCCTCTCCAGAACTGTTACCGTGGCCATCCTATTTAGTCAATCCGGGATTAATGTGGGCATTGGGGTCAATAGCGGTCAAAAGTTATCTCAGTGCGCCTGTGCTGCTAAAGAATATCTCCTTCTGAGCTAGTAGGAGGCACTTAGTGCCATAGCTTCTAGTTTTATATCAACCTTTATGGGTCCTGTCAAGAGATAGCCACATACATCCCCCCCCCCTTTTTTTTAAAGAGAGGGACAGTGAGAGAGACAGAATCAATTTTATTTTTTATTGAGTTTTTCACATGGCTTTCATTGCCCCACACTTAGTTGTGTACATGGTGCTGGGGTTTGAACCTGTGTACCTGCGCATGACGGGCAAGTGTGGTAACCACCAAGTCACTGCTCCAGCCCTGTATCCCTTTTTCTTAAGGCATCTCCCTCTCCATTATCTCTTTTGCTTTTCTTAATCCTCAAAGTTTGTGTACTAATGTTTTTCCACAACTTATCTTCTACAAATTATTTACTCATTTGTACTGGCAGTAGCTTAAAGAAAACTTTTAGCATTTAGTAAACCTATAACCTTACCATGCATTTCACGGCTCATTGCTAGCTACTACCTAACAAATTGATAATTGCTAAAACTGGATGTTGCATACATAGAGATCTGCCATGGACAGTTGTATTCTCAAGACACAGGTTCATTATATAGTTCTATCGACTTCTGTATGTCTTTGAAATTATCTATTAGAAAATAGTTTGAAAACTAGTTTGGAGTTGAGCACAGTGGTACACACCTGTATTCCTGGCAACCTGGGAAGCTGAGTCAGGAGGATTGTAAGTTCAAGGCCAGCCTGGGCAACCAACCAAGAAGACCCTGTCTCAAAATAAAATATAAAAAAGGGGTGGAGTATAGCTTAGCAGCAGAGCACCCCTGGTCAATCCCCAGTACAAAAAAAAATTAAAAATAAAAAAAAAACCTACAGAAAATGCTATTGCAATTGTATTCTCAATTCTTGTCCCTGTCCTGTGCATATGGTTAGTTTTATTTTCTCCTAACCTTTCTTTTTTTCCAACTACCTTGAGGCCACTAGGTTTGAATAGGAAGGCTACATAATCTGACATCTACTCTAGGGCAGAATCTTTTTTTAATGGAGTTAATATTCACATAACATAAAACTAACATTTTGGAGTATGCAATTGAGTGACAATTAGTACATTTACAAAACAGTTCTAAACTTATACATCAGGTGCAGTTGAGAAGAGTGATCAGCATATTAAAATCAGATGGACTAAGAATCTAGTGATCATTCCTGAACCTCCCTCCTACTCATTTTCACCCAAGCAGGAGAAGAGAGGTTCATTCTCTAGGAAAACTAGGCTGAGGGAAAAAGATCTATATATGCCCCCAATTAAATGGTCAGTTCCATGCCAGATTTCTAGTGAAGCCCACCAATGTCAGATCTCACTGAATTCTCAGTCATTTTAGTAAATCAATAAGTCATGAGATATTTGAAAGTCTCTATTATGATAATAATAAAGACCAAAAGAAATGGGTGGGGGGGAAGAACTAGAGAAAACCGATAATATAGGGGAAAAAGGATGCATCATTAAAAAACTTTTCTAACATTTTGAGAGAAATAATAGAAGATAATATATTCCTGAAACAAGAATGGAGAACTATATAAAAATATTTTAAAAAGAGCTTTTGGAAATTAAAACAATACTAAAATATACAATATAGAATTATTATAATATAAAGGTGAGACAGTCTCTTAGAAAGTAGAGCTAAAAGAGAAAGATGAGAGAGAATCATTCCAAGAGATCTAACATGAATAACAGGAGCTTTGGGAAGAGAAAATGAAGACATCAGAGTAATACAAAAACATTTCTAGAACTAAGTAATATGAGTGTCTAGATTAAATGAACAAAAGTCAGGACCATAGCAAGACATGTAATCTTGCAATTACAGAACACCGAAAGGAAAAAATAATTTTAAAGGTTTTCAGAAATGGAGGAAAAGCAAAAACAAAGACTTGGCAATTACAATGGCATCAGATTTCTCAATAGCAATACTGAAAGCTAAAGAAAAATGGAGGAATGCTTTCAAAATTCTTCTAGAAATAATTTCCAAACTCTATCTCCATACATAAACTACCAACTCAGTATAAAGGTAGAATAAAGACATTTGTAGGTATGTAAATTCTTAGAAACAGACCTCCCACTCACCCTTCCTAAAGAGGTTTTTGGAAGATATTTTCCACCAATAAGAGGGAATAAATGAAGAAAGGGAAAAATGTAGACTGAGAAAACAAAATACCCAACAGAAGAGGATAGTCTCAGGATATTGGTGGAGTAAGATCCCAAGATTAAACCTATATAGGAAATCTGGAGCCCAGCCAAACCAAAAGGAGTCAAAAGGCTCTGTTAAGGACTTCTTCAAGATAAAGCAAAAGGATCCAACACAAGAATGAGCTGCTTTTAGCTGCTTTGGAGCATTTGGAAATGAATTAATGGTTGGTGCAAAAACTAATAAACAGTAACATTTTAATTATAGGAACATTAGTTATAACAGGAATATTATTAACTTTAGAGAAAACAAAATATTAATAGCTGATTAATAGATGTTTTATTGGCTCTAAAGAAACCAAAAAGTTTTAAAGTCATTGTAATCCATGGCCTAGCAAACATTTGCAGAGATTTAACAGAAAGAAAGAATAGGAAATAGAAGGGAAAGGGTTTTTTGGGGGGTTATTATAAGCAAATACATTCTTTTTGGAAATGCAGATCAAAACTACACTGATACTTCTTCTCACCCGTTAGAATGGCAACCATCAAGAATATAAATAATAATCAATGCTGGTGAGGATGCGGGTAAAAAGGATACTTAAACATTATTGTTTGGATTAGAAATTAGTGCAGCCACTATGAAAATCAGTATGAAGGTTCCTCAATATACTAGAATTTGGAAATTTGCCAAATTATGCTGTTATATTGAGTGTATATATAAATAAGTAACAGTGAACCCCACTATTAAGTATAATTATGATACACCAATTAAAAAGGGAAAAAAAGAATGAAAAAAAGACTAGGAATAGAACCACTATATGACACACATATTCCACTTCTTGGTGTTAATTCAAAAGAACCAAAATCAGCATACTCTAGTAATGCATACATTCCAATGTTTATGGCAACACAATTCACAACAGCCAAGTTATAGGAGAACCAATGTGTCTATCAACAGATGAATGAACAAAGAATATGTGGTACATATATACACAGTAGGATTCTACACTCATAAGAATGAAATTATGTAATTTTCAGGTGTATGAATGGAACAAGAGAAAAGCATGCTAAGTAAAATAAGGCAGACTCCAAAATTCAATGGTCAGATACTTTCCCTCATATAAGAAATTTAGAGAGAAAAAAATAAAAAATTTTTTAAGGAGGAGCTCAGAAAAATAGGAAAATCAATAGAGGAAAGGTAGGGAATCAAGAGGGAAAGAAATGGGAAGAATTGGAAATAAAACTTAGCAAATTATGCTATAACAATGTATGAATATACCACAATGAATGTATAATTAAACACATCTTTGTATAATTAAAATGCACCAATGTAAAAGATATATATGCAACCAAGCACAATGGCACATGTCTGTAATCCCACCCGCACAGGAGACTAAGGCAAGAGGATCAGTTTGAATCTAGCCTGGGCAACTTAGGGAGACCCTGTCTCAAAATTTAAAAAAATAAAAAGAACTGGTGACATAGCTTAGTGATATAGCTCACTGGGTTCAATCTCCAGTGCCTAATATAAGTATAGAAATACAAATGAGATATAAATGTTAGACCAGAAGAGCTGGAGTCAGGGAAAAAAAAGTAATGGAGACTGAATTGGAGTACATGAAACCCAGTATTAACATATAGTTAGAATATACTAATAAAATTTTTTTAAAGAATTAAATTCTTTTTCTTCTTTGGAAACAGAAAAATGGAGAAATGTATGTATGTATGTGTGTGTGTGTATACACATATACATACAGCCCCCTAGAAATCCAAAGGAAAAACCCTCTGGGAGAAAAACAAGTTAAATGAGATACATTCAACAAATATTTATGAGCCCCACTGTATGTCAGATACCTTTCTAGGTGAGTGAAGTTAAGACAAAAATCTTGCTTCTACGGAGCTTGTTTTTCTGCACAGTACTCATCTCTTATCTAACACTATGTAAATTTTACTTATTGTCTACGATGTGAAGAATTGAAAGAGAATGGAATGTCTAGAATGAAACTGGGGTAGAAATTTTAAATAGAATGTAAGGAATGGTGTCTTTTAAGTAAATCATGAAAGAAGTGAAGATGAAGAACCTGAGACTCAAAAGAATTACTAACTTGTTCAAAGTCACAAAGCTAATAATGTTAATAAAATCAACAGCTGAATACTGGCACCTAGAACCTTGGAACATCACTTTATAAAAGCTGCTGAGTCCTGTTAAAATTCTTTTGGAATTGGTCAAAACCAAATTAAATCTGCTCCTTCAGATAGGTCTTATTAGAGTGAGTCTATTAGTGTAGATCTGGAAATAAAACATTAAATTTTGTGTTTATTTTTATTTCAGGCCAAAGAATTCCAAAACACAAGACAGATTCCTAGGAGGATATGGTGGAAATACTTCAAAAAGATTGTAGTTATCAGCATGGCAGTTCTCCTTTCAGTCATTATCATTCTTTTAAGTACAAATGTAATACCAACTTGACCATTCTCCCTATCCCCAATAGGTACCAATAAATTGTTATATATAATTGAGTCCTACAACAATTATGAAATCATTCTCTAATACAAGAATTGGAGGAAGGAAGGTTAGAAGTATGTTCTTGTCCCTTCGGTGTCCCTTGACTTGTCTCTGTACCTGTTTCATTTCTAAAATATTGTTTGTTCTTTGCTACTGCTCTACTACTTCCCCAGCTAAAAGTATTGGATCTGGGCATATGGCACCAGTAACCCCAGCTAATCAAGAGGCTGAAATAGGCCTGAACCTAGCTTGTCTCAAAAAAAAAAAAGACTGCTCCTATTCAATCTCCAGTACTGAGACACACACACACACACACACACACACACACACACAGAGAGGGGGGAGGGAGAAAAAAAGATCACACTGCCAAAGTTCAATTCTCAGCTCTGCCACATACCATCTACATGACTTTGGACAAGTTACTTAACTTGTGCCTTTTCCCTCAGCTATAAAATGGAATCAATACTTATTGAATACATAATAAATGTTAATATAATAAATGTTAACTATTACTTTATAGGAAAAGATAATGCCACTTATCAATATCTATAATTGTAGGGTGTGGTGGTAGTACACGCCAACAATCCCAGCAGCTCAGGATGCCTCAGCAGGAGTACAAGCTCAAAGTGAGCCTCAGCAACTTAGTGAGGCCCTGTCTCAAAATAAAAAATAGAAAGGGCTGGAGATGTGATTCAGTGGTTGAACACCTTTGGGTTCAATCTGTTACCTAAAACACAAAACAAAACAAAATCCTAGAATTATCTTCCTTAACCAGAAATGACCTTGACCTTAAAAATACCCTGGAAACATGAGAATTTTAATATGATGCCCAGAAATACACATTCTCTTCTACATACTGTTTCATTTGAAATGAAAATCAGTCATGGTGTTGTTATACATGTGCCACTTCCTTGTATAAGTCTCAAAAATTAGTAAACCATCTCATTTCTCTCACAAATCACAGGTCCTGTCCTTCTGTCTTACCATTCTAGCCTTTGTTATATTTTTAAAAATACACCCCATTCAGTAACCTTAAATCACTATAATTTCTAATAACCGCAGCATCCAACTTTGCAGTTACTAACAAGGTATGATGAGTTGTTTCCCAAGTGGGAACTTGAGATCTGAAAACAGTTTTAAAAATTGTTTAATGAGTGTTCCGCGGCAGCTGGTTGCATGAGACTGGTGCGACTCATGAAGGTGTTGGTCACCAGCAGGATCGCCCCTTGCCTAGGCCACAGACTGCGAGGTGGAGGAGTGGGATTTGGATGAGCCCATCCCCAGCAAGAACTGGAGCATCTTATGGTGGGGGCCCATGGCCTTTTCTGCCTCCTCTCTGACCACATGGACAGAGGCTCCTGGATGCTGCAGGGGCCAAATTTAAAGTCATCAGCACACTGTCCGTGGGTGTCGATCACTTGGCTTTGGATGAAATCAAGAAGCATGGGACCCCGGGTGGGCTACACCCCTGATGTCCTGACAGATGCCACTGCAGAACTTGCTGTCTCTCTGCTACTCACCACCTGCCGCCGGTTGCCAGAGGCCATGGAAGAGGTGAAGAACGCTGGCTGGACCTCGTGGAAGCCCCTATGGATGTGTGGCTATGGACTCACACAGCACTGTTGGCATCGTCGGGTTGGGGCGCATAGGTCAGGCCATCACTCGGCGTCTGAAACCATTTGGTGTCCAGAGATTTTTGTACACAGGGCACCAGCCCAGGCCTCAGGAAGCAGCAGAATTCCAGGCAGAGTGTGCGCCCACCCCCCACTGGCTGCAGAGTCAGACTTCATCGTTGCTGCCTGCTCGTTAATGCCTGAAACTAAGGGGCTCTGCAACAGGGACTTCCAGAAGATGACGAAAACAGCCATGTTTGTCAACATCAGCAGCCGGGATGTTGTAAACCAGGATGACCTGTACCAGGCATTGACCAGCGGACAGATTGCAGCTGCTGGACTGGATGTGACAACCCCAGAACCACTGCCTACAAACTACCCTCTCCTGACTCTCAAGAACTGTCTTCCTGCCACACATTGGCAGTGCTACCTACAGAACTTGCAACACCATGTCCTTGTTGGCAGTTAACAACTTGCTGGCTGGCCTGAGAGGGGAGTCAATGCCCAGTAAATTAAAGCTGTAGCCAAACAGGAGACCTTGTGGCCGAAGCTACAGTACCCTGCCGTTCTGCTCAACATACCCAAGATTTGGACACACAGACAAGAGCCAAGGGAAAGTCTGATCTTTATTGATTCTGCCAGAGCAGATCAGTGCTGATAGTTGTGCTTGCCTCTTGGGTTGTATACATCTAAGCCAAAACATGTAATTCTATTATTAAATAAATTTCTGAGAGACTGTCTCAGCCTGTAACTACTGGGGGAAGCTATCAAAAAGAATACTAACTCAGCCCTCACCCAGGCATTTTAATGTTTAGATTCTACCTAAATTCCTTCCCTTGTCCCTCCCAAACACAGTCTAGTTAACCATGGAACCTGAACCTGATACTCAGACTATCAGGGAAATTAAATAAAACATACAGCAAAGGACAGTTAATTGGAAGAAAGGACTAGGTAAAGTCATAACACTCTTCTTTTCTTGGTCAAGAATAATTGGAGGAGCTGGAGCGGTGGCTCGGCAGTTATAGTGCCTGCCTGGCATGCGCCAAATACCTGAGTTCAAACCTCAGCACCACATACACAAAGAAATGTGCCATGAAAGGAGGGCTGGCTCAATGGTTATGGTGCTTGCCTGGCAAGCATGAGGATAAAGGTTTGAACCCCAGCACCACATAGACAAGTATCAGAAGAAAGGCCACATGAAAAACTAAAAACATAATTGGTTCTCTCTCACTGTCCCTCTCTCAAAAAATAAATTCTTTTAAGAGTAAAATAAATAAGTAAAATAAAAATTGTTTAGTGATTCATGAGAAACAGGGGATCCTGTTAGCTAACTCATTTAACTGAGTTCACACATCAGTATTTTAAATAGCCACCATGCTTCTTATTCCTCCAACATATCACCTTTCCATTCACAAAATATTTTTAAGATTTGAAATGTTGGAAACTTTGTCCTTTCTGTAGTTTTCACCCAAGAAGTGGTTAAATACGGACTTTGATACAATCTACTGAGTGCTTTGGGGGAGGGGCATCTCACTGTTTTATAAAGAGAGGAAAAGGTAAAAAACTAATGTTAAAGCACATGGGTACTTTGCACAATAGCCAAGTTAGATGACATATTCAAAATCCCACATAAATAGAAAGCTGAGATTTTGCCTCTTTAAGTTCTGTGGTATATAGGCACAAAACCCATGTTCAACTTATATTGTCTGACCTCTTCTTAACTTGTGGGTCAGACAAGACCTAACCAACTAGTAATTCTATGTTTAGTGCCTGTTTGGTAGATTTTTTAGGGAAAAAGAGACAATTTGAAGAGTAGTATGGAAGAAGGAATTACGTATTTTACTGTCATGATTTTTGTTTTATTTTGGTACTGGGGACTGAACCCAGGGCCTTGTGCATGCTAGGCCCTCTAATGCTGTACAGCCATTATTTCTGAAGCCCTGTAAAATGTCTTAACATTTCTGTAATTTGTAATTACGAAACAATAATTTGTATTCTGAATAAGTCCTGCTGTAATTATTGCTAGACAATCATGAACTTTAAGATGACCTAATTTGTCCCATTTTACATATTAGGAAACCAAGCCTAAATGAATTACAGTGAATCTTTTAAAGTTCTTTTTTGCTGGCAATATATTTTAAAGTTATCACCCTGATTCCAGGCAAGAGGTCCATGATGTTTTCCTATACAACCTTAATTTTCAAAATAGTTTACAATTATGAGCTATGAAACCTGCCTGGAAATAAGGAAAGCAGTCATGCACCTATTATTTGTGCTAGAATGGTCAGAACAAACCTGAGTATAAAAAAACAAATTAAGACAATCCAGGGGCTGGAGCAGTGGCGCAGCAGTTATGGTGCTTGCCTGGCATGTGCAATGACATGGATTCAAACCCCAGCACCACACATACAGTGAAGTGTCAGCAATGAAAGCTGCATGAAAAACTAAATAAAATTGATTTTTTTCTCCCTCACTCTAAAAAAAAGAATCCGATTTTTCATTCACTTGTGCAAATATCGAGCCCCTACTCTGCTCCAGTTTTAACACATTAGAATTATTGGTACTACATTGATAAAAAAAAAAAAAACAGTATATTTGCACATAGAAATTTAAGACATGACCCTAATCCTAAGGAAAGCTTACATTCCAGTTGAAGAGGCAAGTCCATCATAAACCAACATGTTAAAACAACATCTGTGTTAAGTGGCAGGTTGTATGGCAGAGGAAGACGCATCTTCTCTGGAAGATGGGACAATAGGCTTGAGACTTCAGAAAGGTTTCATGGGTGGGCTGAAATTGGTTCTTACTAGAAATTGCATTTGTCAATAGGTAAATACAGTCAATAACAACTTACTGAGCAAGTATGTGCCAGTAGCTGTTAAGTATAGATTCTTATTTAATCCTAACGACGACCTTGAGATAGGTTCATTTACATTTTAAAAATGAGAAAACTGAAGCACAATTCTAACTTGCCTCTTGCTAGCTTGGCGTAGTAAGAGGAAAGGGTGTCAACAAGTGAACACTGCTTGCTCATGAGGGTGCAGGAAATAGACTAGAACTCCGAATTCAATCATGCTATCATTCATTCACGTGACCTGCAGCAGAGCTCTGACTCATCCTCCTCTTTCACACTACCCAGGGTGCTTTTATTCATTCCTATGATGTTGCCTTCTCTAGCTCTAAACCTCTCTTCTGACTACCAAACTTTTCCAAACCTCTACACTTGGACATCAGGCATACTTCAAACTTTAGATGCAAAGATTCAACTATATATCTGTTCATTTCTCACAAAGCATACTTGATCAACCTTTTTCAATCTAAGTGGCAACACAGCTACCCTTTATCTAGAGTCACATTCACCTATGTTGACACACCTCTTGCTGTTCTTTGCAAACAAGTCACCAAAAGCATGGGAATTCACCAAAGCTCCTGAAAATTCATTAAGTCAGAGGAGCCCAGGAAAGCTTTGAGAAAAAACACTTATTCCCATCATATTTGATGTACTCTCCTCTAGCTTGGCCACAGCATCCTCTTCTACCAAGAGTCTGACTCATATGGACTCAGAGTCTACTCAGTTCAGAGGCATTTAATATCTGGTACTTCTTCAGTCTTGATTTCCATAGCTCTTAAAGTATATAATAGCAACAAAATGTGAAGCTTCCTTTGATTTTTAACTCTTAGCATCAGAATCACCTAGGGTTGCCTGGGCTACAACCCTAAAAATTGTTTCACTCTGGGATGGGGCTTTAAAGTGTTAATCTTTGTAACAAGTTAGAAAACACTCAACCCCAAAGGCACTTTACATGCCTATTGTTTAACATCCATACCTGAGGAAGACATAATTTTGCAATTGGAAACGATTTGGTGTTTAATGTGCTCAGTATCATTGGACCTCAGCACCATTCATTTGAAATAATTTCATTAAATGAAAATATGCTTAATTAATCAAGAAACTGAAAATAAAGCTAAATAGAATGTCCCACACATTGTAGTGAATCTGAAGAGGGTATTCTGACCTTTTTAAAGTTCGCGTTATCCCATCGTAGAATCAAGTCTCTCATAGAATCTTATTATAGAATTACAGCAGAATCTAGAATTTATGGAACCCATTACTTAATTCTGGCCTCTATTTTGTAGAACAAAAAGGCAAAGCACAAGCTGGTTACAAATACAAAGAGGTCATTTGCTGGGAAGCAGACCTGCTCAGCACTGCATCATGACCCCACATAATGATGACTTCTCTCTTGGCAGGCAACCACTAAGTGACCCATTTTTTTAAAAACATTCTCAAATATATGTAAGGAAACATAACTGCCGAACACAGTTAAGACTTTTGTCCACAAGTACTTTTAACATTTTGCTGTTAAGCTTTACATATAAAACAGTAAATGGCTACTAACACTTTTAGTGGTCTCACTACATTGAACAGCAAACCCAGCAGAGGTCAAAGACTGAACACATCCTTAAAAAAAAAAAAAAAAACCCATTCTCAATATCCCTCTCATGAACATTCTGGAGAAAACTGGAATTGTCCTTTTTCTTATATCAAATTCAGTGACTCATCTGACATCTATTTGACTTGTATATACAGTATCTAAATCTCAAAAGGTCTCATCATTCAAAATTTTTGTCATGTTTAAACATTATGGTAGTTACCTTGTCAACTAAAACTAAGTATTTCAAGATATTCATCCAAGAGAAAGCTTGTTTAAAAAAAGACAATGCGAAAAATGCATGAGTGCTGTTAAGAGTTTAATTGGTAAGACAAAAGCACTACTACATTATAATTTGAACATAAGTAGTCTTTCAGAGAAGAAAATATAGTGCAAATTAAAACCCCATGGAAAGCCCACTATAAACTTCAAATGAAGATGCTAGCCTTCTAAAAATGGAAAACACAGGTTCCAGAAGAATTTGAGGAAGAACGTCTTGAAAACGCTAATTGGTACAGAAAACATCATGTAACTTAAAATCAAGTCAACCAGGTACTATGAATAAAAAATGCCAACGTCTTAATACATAAAAACAAATTGATTGGTAGTAGCATGCTTTATGTATCAATGAGGCAATTTACGAGTTTCTGAACATTTCAAAGTTTAATTTACTGCCTTTCTTAACCAATCTCTGAACTACTGTAATAAGTCATCTTCCAAAGTTTTTTAAAAATAAGGTTCCACTTCATCAGTCTCATACTGGTGTTTTATAAAAATGTGATAAAGCTGTGGAATCCAAGGCTATCCATTAAAAAAAAAAAGCAATTACATAATTGTTTTTCTCAAGTATTTATTCAAAGACGTTTCCATGACATGTTAAATGTCATATTTAGGTACTGGCAGTAACAGACCTCTTAGGTTTCATCTAAAACCTGTTTTTCAAGAGAATTTTTTAAAAAGCCAGGATAATCTTATCTCAAATTCTAGAATACAGAATACAGTCTATCTGATACAAAGTTAAATGCATACAAATTAACTGTGAAGAAGTCTCTTCCCAACAGCAAGTTGTTTGCTGCAAGAGAATCCTGTAACTCTATTAACACTATTTAATGAAATAGAATGTATCTACTATTTGAAGACTGAACAGATTTCCTCCAAAGTTAGACTGCTATTAAAAAAAAAAACTTATTCTTAACTCAGGATCTAATTCCTCTGAAGCATTTTTTTGTAGTACAATAACTTTTAAGAGCCTTTTCCCAATCTCTTATAATCACCCCAATTTTACGGGGAAAAATTCACTAACACTTAGCAGTTACCCTACTGCTATAATTAGTCCATGAGATCCCACACTCTACCTAAATCCATTTATGAAAGGCTGCTAGAACAACATATTTCCTTCTTGAGAATCTAAAAGGTGATAAAGACAATATATAACCAGCCCAACTCAAGACAACACCAAGTTAGTCTCATTGAGTTGGTGATTACCAAATTGTAATATAACAGATGACTAAGATCAGTGACAAACCAAAGTCAGGCATGGTCAAAATACAGACAAGGAAAGAACTTAAAAGCAATAAACTCATACACTTCTCTTCCCAGCTTCTACAGCTGTCATCTCGTTTACTAATTAGAATAGAATGCTAAAAATCTTTCATGTTGTTCATGCTAGACCATGATTAAAATGCTGAGTGGTGTAACCGTGTGCTTGTCTTTATACAGGAGGTAAAAGTAAAATTTCAAATGCCTTATGAAACAACCTGTTAACTCTCACCAGCCCAATGTTAGGGTAGCTAAGTTCACTTCAGGTATGTCAAAAACAACCCAAGTCAGCATCCTAACAACTGATTGTAATAAAGATGACCTACAAACCTCTTTGAAATGCCAACTATATTTTAATCAACCCTTACCCAGTTTACCAGATTATAGGCAACTGAGAATAAATTACAGGTCAGGCTGACTCCGTTTGCACAACTAGATATTTATCTGGCTATAAGCATTTTTACTCATGGAAATTCTCGCGCAAGACTTCTAAATTATGCTAAATTGCAACAGCTTAAACAGGGCCAGTAGTGAATGTTACCTTCTCAACTTTGTTAAATTTTTTTCCAAAAAATCACCTTCAATTAATAGTCCAGGGTCATTCATAACGTTAGCATACTAATATTAGGAAACTGCTACTAAATAAATTTTCTTCACTGAGATGTATGCATGGATCTAGATGACACCACAAAAATCAAACTGACCCCAAACCTGATGAACTCATGCACTGAAGTACTTACAAAGTAGTTCTAAAACTAAACAAACTAAACCCAAGCAATAAAATGAAAACACAGAAACGGTTTCTAATGGACAGAATGCAAAGACCTAAAATTGGAACTTAATATAGTTGAGGCTACTATCTCAGCAAGAACTGGCACCTGGAGAGATGTTCCACATACAATGGATTATACCTCACACACCACAAAGTATAATGAAACAATTGCCATCTCAGCGTGGAATAGAGTAATATGGTCCCAGGACTTACAACCTTACAATAAGAAAGGAATAAAAAGGAGACGCAGAACCCCCAGGAAGAGAAATTAACTCACCTGGTAGTAAATACCTAGCAAATCAAAAGGTATCAAAAATCTGATGCAGGACAGCAGACCCTGAAAGGTTCATTAGTTGACAATAAATGTGTTTGGTAGTTTCAAATATATCAAGCAAGAACTGGTCAAAACTACATTAACACAGTCCATTAATAAATAGCTTGATTCTATAATTATCTGGCCAACTACTTGTGAACTTCATTGACCAAATCCTAGAAAGTTACTGAACCTGCTGCTGTCTCCCCTAATCTTTTTTTTTTTTTTTACCAGCTACCCACCCAACAAACACACAAAAAACATGCCATCCTTCTGAAATCCACTAAATTAGCTATTTCAAAGGAAAAGGGGAGGAGAGAGCATTAAAAAAAAAATAATGGACAAATGAAAAAAACAGCCGAAATTTTAGAAACCACAGGGCTGATGAACAAATGTTGACACAACGCTGAATACTCTATGGTAGTGAGAACATCTTAGAACACCCCCGAGGACAGAACCCCAATGCAGACTCAGCCACTGGCAACCTAAGTACCAGCACAAATACGGGAGGCCAAAAGAGGGTTGGTTTAAAATCTGACAATATTGATTCTCGGTATTACCAGACAACTGACTCTCCCATACTCACAAGAAAGTGGAGACTTATTCTCAAAACCAGGTAAAACAGTGTTCTTTGGTCTGATTAGATAGTGATGAAACTGATTTCTCAGCCTTCTCCCCGAGCCCTCCTAGAATCAGAATACTGGCAGCCCAGGTTTTTATCCCCTTTAGGTGGAATGCTAGATTTCTCTGTCAAGCCTGATCAGTTAAAGAAAACAAAGGATATTCCTAGGGGTTTCTCAATAAAACAAATGCATATCACCCAGCAGTAAATCTCTCTGGGTTTACAAGCTCTTCTGCCAAACTATTTTTTAAGGCTCCACTCCTAAATGTGAGCCCCTAATCACCAAACATCTGAGAAAAATTCCTAACATATAAGTCAGAAGTCAAAGCAACAAAACAGTAAAACATCTTGGGAGTAAACTCTTAAATAAGGTATAAATGATAACCAAACAGATGGGAGGGGTATAAGAAATTGACATGAGTAACAAAAAAAAAATACATTTTTAAAGGTTTAACAGATTAAACTGTACAAATTACTCAGAAGAGTAAAATGAATGGGAAATAGGGAAAAATATGCCCCAGGGTTCATGCTCATTAAGGGAATTCAAGAGACCAAAGATTGGCATGGTGGATGTTGACTCAATTCAACATTTCCCAGAACTGAACAGCAAGTTTACACAAGACCCAGAGAGTGTCCAGTATGACGGATGAAATAAACACAAGACAGTCATGGAATTTAAAAATACTAGTGGTAGACAAAATCCTTAGGTTTCAAAGCTATTGAAAGCTGTACTGCACCAAACAAGCAAGCATTGATCTAGGGAACAATCTAAACTGAAAGGCAGAGGGAACATTAGAATTACAGCAAAGTTCCAAACAGTTAACTACAAACTAAAGGGCAACCAGTCCATACCATAATATGGAAAAACCATTAAGAAAAACACAAAGCTGCTAATTACCAAATGTATTTGTACAAACAGAAACCTTTCAATTGCTTATCAGGAAATAAATCAGTGTCTGGTGGACAGAAAACACTTTTAGCTAACTCAAGAATTTCCTAAAATGAATCTTTAAATAGGACTGAAAATGTGGGTTAGATACAAGGAACTAACTAGTTGTTTTCCCACAATTCCATGCTCAACATGTTTATATAGATAAATAAAAAAACAAGTTTCACTTTTACACTCAGAATGACCTCTAAAACTTAAAACATAAAATTATTGGGAGCCAAACAAATCTTGAGTATAGCTGTTAAAAGTTTTTTAATTTCTATTAATTAAAAGTGCCAAAATATAGGACTTGTAAATATTTTAACAAAGAATCAAGATTAATCTGTTAACACTTCACCACCCATGCTAAACTTATTTTAAATCCAAAACAAAAACCTCT